>WWET01001903.1:128075-144128 GCA_011038615.1 Limnodynastes dumerilii | reverse complement strand
GTACGCTCATCGTATGCGAATTTTCGGCAAAAAATTCGCAATGCTCATGCCCAGTATGACAGCTTCCGGTCGCCTGAGCGTCATGAGCGAATAGCGGGCGTATCGTTAGCGTATTTTTCGCTCGCTGGGCGTATTTTTTTTACGATGGTCGGCTGGGCGCCCGTTTTACTACTGGGAGGCGGGGATAGCCATTTAAATTGTAGAGTATGGGCGTGCTAAGCGTATTTTCTCAGCGTATTCTTTGCGAATTTTCGTACGGCCGACGGTCGTACCCAGTGTAGGGTATGGCCGCCGTAAGCAGGGACTTTACTATGGGAGTGCTAGGGGCGTGTAGGTTGATACGACGAGCGTACGTTCGCATTCGCCCGTCGTTGCGAATTTTCGTAGCGCTGGATCAGGCCCTATGTCCCAATATTTATGCACCTGATTGTATGTATGTGTATATGTGTGTGACCTGCACCCTCCCAATGGATGCTCCCAGTCCCATCTATAGCTATACACATGGTGACGGTCCCCACCAGCCCTACCGTTCCAACAGTGCACCGTGCGCGGTCTTCACGTGGGGATGTCAGATGTGCGTGCACTGTGCAGCCTCACGCTCCTCATCTGTTTGCAGAGCGTGAACCGCGCAGTGCACTGTTGGGAATGGTAGGCTGGTGGGGACAGTCACCATGTGTATAGATATAGATGGGGTTGGGAGGGAGAAGAGGGGGGGACCTTTCTGGGTGGTCTGCACACGGGCCCCTTCATTCCTAAAAACGCCCCTGATATATAGATATACAGAGATAGATAGATCTCTATCTATCCTCATATCTATCCATCCTCCTATCTATCTATCCATCCTCCTATCCATCTATCCATCCTCATATCTATCTATCTCTATGATAATCTGCATACATACTAAATTAATCCCCCTCCTCCTATTATTATGTTAACCCTCCCTCTATTCTAGCTCACGCTATAATATGTATTCACAATCCATTCACACTTAGTTCATCCTCTATTTAAGTCCTATTAACCACTATTAAGTTCCCTCCCTTCAATTTACAACTTATATACTTTACCTGGCCTTTATCTTCTTCCCTGCTGCTCTGCCAACACCGTAAAAAAAAAAAAAAAAGAGAAAAAAAACGTCAATCCGCTGCAAACGAAAAAATTAGCTACTCAGGAAAAATCAAGCCCAATTCCGCTTCTTATAAGCGGAATTGGCAACTATGGAGAACACCGTCCAAGGCAGGAGCACAAGGAGAACACAATCAGAACGCAGGCAAAACGCAGGTACACCAGATACTATAGTCAACAATGAGGCTTCCCGGGCTCAGGCTATTTAAAGTCCAACCCACCAATCGGCTGCAGTACTCAGACAAGGCTACTTGATTAACTATCAGCTGTGGGAAACCAGACAGATAAACCCAGAAAGTAACTTCACAGGCTGCTAGGATTTCTCCTGCAGTGTGTAACATCCGGCAGTCATTTTACACAAAGAGAGAGGGGGCACAGCGCTGAAGAACACTACTGTGTTCTCCCCAGGGCATTTTAGCCGGGTGCGCCACCCGGCAATTTTAGCTTACCACCCGGCTAGACCTGACCAAAACATTGATTGTGATCTCCAGCTTTCAGTCTTGGTTGTGCTTCAATGGACCGTACAGGCTTTCTGACACTGTTTAGTTCCCAGTAGTAGCACCAGTGAGGCGTTTTGCAGAGGGAACGTATGTCTGGATCCCGTCAAGTATTATTATTGCAGAGTATTACACTGCTCCCACCCAGCTGCTATTTAATACCACCCCGCTGAAAACATTTTCTTGGGAGAACACTGCACTAGGCATCTCCAAAAATCGCTGCTAGGGTCCGATTATCAATCTTGGATTCCGACTGATGAGATAATTGGACTGAAGCTTTTTTGGAGCGTTTTATCAGCTTTAAAAAAAAAATCTTTCCCACACACTATTTGGCCCAATCCATGATAATTGTGTGTTTGGGCTGATAATCGCTCTAGTGTGTGGCCAGCTTTACTTTTCAATTATATACTAGAAAATGTCAGCTAGAGGCTGATTGATTCTACATTGGGCAACATCTTTACTTTTCCAATCCCACAGTTTAGTAAATCTGGCCCTGAATGTTTTTTCTTTTTTTTTTTTTCTTTTTTTTTTTTTACATCATTGAATTAATGCTACAAGGCTGGAATATTTAAATTCTTGTTCCACAGTGTGTAAAATCTCTGCCATAAGCAGGTAAAACCAGTAAAACAACCTATGCTATATGAAAACAGAAAATTTATATAATCATACTTGGATCCCTAATACCTGTGATACCTTTTTTTCAGTTGGTAAAATAGCATAACATCTGTCTAGCTATGCATTAGAAAACATCACTGTCGTTAAAAACTGGTTTGTATCTAGGATTGACCCAGTTGCCTTGTAGGTTACAAATGACCCGAGATGGTTAAAGTTCCATGGATGGTTGACTAAATAAAGTCTGGATTTTAGGTTAAGAAGCATTTCAAATGAAAAAAAAAAAAAGCAACATGGGAGCCCAATCTTTTAAATACATATTTGATAATGTAGTGGCATGAAGCAAAAAATAAGCATGGACTAAGTACACACAATTCCGGGTACTCAGGCAAGATTTAAGCCACAACGGAACAGTATGATACAATTAAAACCACCATTTTTTTTCTTTAATGAGTAATGTCTTAAAACTGAGGTCATGAGTTCGATTCCTGGACTAGGCCTTATCTGTGTGGAGTTTGTGTGTTCTCCCTGTGTCTACGAGGGTTTCCTCCGGGTTCTCCGATTTCCTCCCACATGCCAAAAACATGCTGGTAGGTTAATTGGCTGCTGAATAAATTAACCAGTGTGTGTGTTAGGGATCTTAGTATGTAGCTTCAATGGGGCAGTGACTGAAGTGAATGTGAAGCGCTACATAATCTGCTATTTAAAAACCTGTTAACAAATAAATAATGAAGCAGAACAGAAAGTAGTATGTAGCTTAACTATATCTGACATGGTGAACTATGCAAAAAAAAATATTCTTGTGATCATGTGCTGTAGTATAGTTTGTTATACATGCCATTGCAAAGATGAAGAATTCTACCTCATTCCTGTAAGATAGAAAGTGGACACCAATGCCACTGTTATGTATACAGATTTTCCTGGTTGTGTAATCATGCTTAATCTTTTATGACTTATTTAATTTTTTCAATTTTTGACTGTTTGTATGTGTACCTGACAACTTCACCCCTAGAGAAATATATGATTAATGCACTATGGCAATGATCCAGAGTTTGAGTATCAAATCTGTTGTACCAGTTTTGCGCCTTATCCAAAATTCCTGTAATTTACTGTATGAATAGAAATGTTTTCACCGCGTATGGCTGTGTTTTTACAAATAAGGCAATTTTAAGTCTTTAAAATGTCTTCCACTTATATTTACACCAGCCCTTGGGTTGGTGCATCAGTTTGAAGGAAGCGCAGCTCTAGATAATCTCCTTTTTTTTGTGTTTTTTTTTTTTTTTTCTTCTACTGAATATTCACTTCACAAACAGTCTTAAGTACATAAAGACATGATTTGACAGCACTGATAGCCTTAATTTCATAAAGAACAGAGCTGAAAGTCTATTAAAGGTCTGTGTTAAAGATGTACTAAGAAGCCTGACTAATACTGTAGAGCATTAACTGTTGTGCATTTGATGTAGCAATGGAAAAACTTAGTTCACTAGCATTTTTCGCTTTTCTTTTTCCAAAACAAAATGAAAAGACGATTGTATAACAAAATATGCTATGTGGATAAAAAATGTAAGCAAGTCCTTGTTATCAAATCAAACCCCTCCATCCCATGAAACATTGTTTCAAAATAAGAACAAAACTAAGAAAAAGAAATAAAAAAAATAAAAAAAAGCCTAAACAGTTTTTTGACTGTTCAAATACCTGTGTAGGTATATATGTAAAAAGATGGTCACACACAAGTGATTGGTCTGACCATCCAATTATCAGTAGATTTGACCAGTAATCTCTGTAGTGTGTTGTGACGATGGATTTGTAAAATCCCCGATAATTATACCAGAAAGGCTAGGGTCCAATAATATGATTGCTCAGAATTCCTGACCGATTATCATCATGAGGTGATGATATTGTGCAGTGTGTGAGGATTTCAGATAATCTGTTCATGTGACCTACATTATGAGCAAAGAATAACCAGCTGGTAATAGCAACTTCTTCACTTACTTTAAACTAGTGTGAAAACCCATGGGAGCAATACTGACTGGAATTACCTGTGGGGGACAGTACTGTGACTTATGAATTGACTTTTCAAATGTCTTTTTAACATTTTATCAAAACATTGGCGCTTCAGCATAAACTAGCAATTACAAATGATTGCCTGTTACCTCGCTGACTTTATAACTAATCACCAATTTGAGCTGTGGTTAAATACTCCTTATGGACTTTAATATATGTTGAGCTTGGTAAGGACTCTGCATTTTATAGCTGATATTTTGTTTCATTTTATCATTTGTTTTAGCCCAAAAATTAGTGTCTAGAGCTGATATCATGACTTTCAGAAAAATTGTCTCAGTTATCCGTTACTACATGCTGAAACAGATAATTGTTCTGGTGTGTGGCCAGCTTAAAACACAAATTGTTGTGCTATGTTTACAAAATGAAAGAAAAGTATAATGAAAGTGATTATAGGGGGATATCATACTTATTTTATTGGTCTTCGTCGAATCCGTCCAAATGGGTCCATTTCAGTTCATGAAGTCAGTTTGCAAGTATATGTTAGATGCAAGTTGACATAAAAGTTGTCCATTAATTATTTGACTCCTGAGTATTTAGTTCTGTGCCCACTGAGCATGTCATTTACGAAAAACCATCTGGCTTTATTCATAGTGCAAAATGGCCTTTGGCCTTTACAAGCACCTAAGTGCTAGGACACTTATTTGCTGGATAAGATGTCTGCATGTAGAAAAGCCTTTTAAAGTATTGAGACATCAGCACCATTGTGTCTACTTCTGTCAGCCGCAGCAGAAGCAAATTGCAGTCTGTGTAGCATGTTTTTTTTGTAATCTATATAATGAAAAAAATATATTGCTGGGTATTGTGAAGTCTATGGCAAGCAGTTTGAAAAATGTGTTTAAAAAATGTATTAGTATCATAAAGAGCCCTAACCCGGTACCTTTTTTATTTTTTTTACATTGTTTTAGAAAAAATGCTGCTTGAAAAATGTTGGTGTTTTTATAAACATTAACTGCATGTTTGGGAAGAAATAGTGTATTCATTTCATTTTAACCGAAATTAGGCTTTGATTTTTTTGATTACATTGCAGAAATTCTTCAATAGAGCATTGTACATAGTATATTTAACCATTTGCTACCTACATACATACATACATACATACATACATACATACATACATACATACAAACCTGGAGGAAACCAGAGCACCCAGAGGTTATGCACTCAAATACATGGATTGCATCCAAACGTCACAAATAAGATCCTGGTTAAAATCAAACAAATGACTATAATGGTGTGTGACAGCAATGCCAACCAATGCGCCTCAAGGTGACAATGTAAACAGTGAAGCTTTCTATGTTTTCAAGCTCTCCGATTCCTTTATCTACAGTCTCAACAAATGAATAGATATGGTCTAAATGACCCTTTTTATACATGATGATTCACATTTAAAAGAATTAAAAACCTGTTTATTAAAGCAATTTGATTTTTACTTTTTTTAATGAACATAGCAAAAACGTAATCGGACAACCCATATTCTAAACACACAGCCTAATTACATTCAGGATTCTGATATCACCAAATCTGTTTTATTCTTTATAATGAATGAACGCACGGTACTTAGGATTAGTCAGTTTAGACCGGTTTCTCATGCTGTAGGTCTACAATAGACATGATGATTTTAAGTAATCTGTTTAACTACCGGGGGATTACAATCCATTCATGGGTTAATGAAGGTTGCCAGCACAGAGAGCTTGCACATATAGCTTTGGGGAAAGATCTGACCTATCAACCTATTTTATAGAAAGGCAAAAGTTCTAAAAATTATGACCCAGCTAAATGCCAGATAATAAGGACGGTCACAGGGGACATGGGTCAACCAGGAAGGCTGCATAGGTTTTTTGTGACCTAAAAGTACTCCTTTCTTAAATTCAGCACTACATGTTGTATCACACTAAGCAATATAGGAAAACATATGAATGATTTCACTCCCACAAAGGTCGGAAAGTAGATGCAGAATCATTAGACAGATGGTTGGGACTGCATACACACTTCGCATTTGTAACGATATTGTGACCTTGTTGATTGCTAAAAGTAGAATGTTTTAAAATAAAACATTGCAATGGAGTATTGAGCCTATTAGACAGCACCGTGGGAGTGTTGACACTAATAAGATATTGTTTCAAACACTTGTTTATTAGGTGAAATAAATGTAGTGTGTGTCCAGCTTTAGATTTATAATCTACACTTTTGGTATTGATTTAAGTGTTAAATAAAATGAATAATTCCATGAATGTACAAAAGTGTTTGATCCATTGTGATCAACGATTGACGATTCACATATTTTTGTGTTTCCTCTGCTTTTCTTGGGTTGAGTCATATTATTGTGTCTCTAGTCACAGACCTTTCTTCTTCACTGGGGCTTTCTGCATTGCTATGTTGATTTTTTTGTTCTATTCTAAACCAGTGTACATAATTCATTCACTCTTCTAAACACTTTATTTTTACGCACTTAATTCAAGTTTCTGTTTCGAAATTCAGACCTTTGTTTTTTTTTTTTTAAGCGTAACAAAAGGTTTCCTTATGTGATTACAGTGTTTTACTTAAAACAAGTTGCTTATTTTTGCTTTACATAACCCCCCTTATGCCCACAGCCTTCATTGTCTCCTTGGATAGTAACAGTGAGCGATGGATCTCTACCTTCTACATTAACACTGTTGCTATAGCACCTGCTCTGTCTTGCTTGCATGCTGCGCAAATGATCCCTTCTGTGGACAGGTCCATGCTCTATGCAGCACAGTAACTTCTTAAGATGATATTCCTGTCCTTTATAACCTTGAATTTAGAAACTGAAGTATCAGAGCAAGGTTATTTTCAGCTTTTACTAAACCTCTGTATGCTGCTTTTGTTAGACCTGTCTCCACACTGCTGCCATAGTAACTGCTGTCCTTCACTGTTATACTTACATAGTCCATATTGTTTACATGCAGAAGCAAAGGATCAAATTGCTTTGATTATTTTATTCAATGGTAGAAAGGGGAAACCATGTGTGCCTAGTTTTTGTTTCTTTTTAGGTTGAAAGTATGAAAACATGGATTTTCTTTTCTGTTACTGGAAATGTAATCAAACAAATGTTCTTTTTTGTTTCCAGAATCCTTTTTATTTTATTTATTGTTTGTTTGTTTTAAAGTTGTTGCTCATAAAGGTGCTGATTCAGAGCTACTTTATACCTGCAAATGTGCACAACTGAGTGAGTACAAGAAAGTGGATGCAAAGTGACTGATCTGCCCGTGTTTGCGTCCATGTGCTCTACCCTAGTGGAAAGGGGTAATCCTTTATTTTAAAAGTGGGTGGTATAGTGCAGCATTGACCACAGCAGCAGCCATGTTTTCCTGTACTACTTCCTAAAATCCAGAACCAGCTGGTGTATACTGTAATTCATATTTTAATCAATGAAAGCCCCTATTCTTAGTGAAAACACAGCCCTACTCATCAAACAGTTCATCTATCTAATTTAAGAATAAAACCTATTTTAAGATAATTAAACACTTACATATTAACAGTTTAAATTACTTATAAAATAAAAAAACAATCTGCTGCTGCATTACACCTCTCAGCCTGTTTGCCTATACATATCTGTGTGTGTTGCAAAAGCTTGCTGATTTGCAGTATTACCTGTCCATGTTTCAGTAGCATGGTTGTGCTTCCTCTGCACACAAACTCTGGATCAACCCCTAAATCCATTAAGAAGGAAAGATGTCCCATCTACATATGACAACCATTAAGACAGGTTAAATAACAAGTAATAATAATAAGTTATAATAATGTTAAGACTGTTAACATACAATATGTTTTTCAGTATTAACTTGATACTCTATTGAGAGCTGTTGAAAAGTAAAGTATTACCTTCTTGGTCAGCAGCAGAACTTGTAGTCACCTTCCATATTTTCTAGGGGTAATTGTACATCATACACCCTAAAAGCAGATAATGCAGCAAAAAAAGTTACTCCATTAGTCCTATGCACCATGTCTGTCAGTCACAGGCTAATTTAGTGTAACACCCTCTTCAAATGACCTAACTTCTTTAGACATAACTTTTCTTTTCTATGATGTTTCTGTTATTATTGCCTGTCTCCCTAGTTGTTTAGATTATTTAATTTTTGCATTTTTTTTTTGTAATTTTGTATTTTGTTTTTCCAAATGCTAGGGCCTTATAGCTTTACGATAGTTTAGTTTTTTTTTGTTTAGTTTTTTTTACTCCGTGTTGTTTGTCTCTGACATTGCATCACTTATCTATATTTCAATGCCTTTTGTTGTTTTTTATTTTAAACACTTTCTATGTCATTTTTTGACATCTGGAAAAAAATGTAACTGCAAAAGGGACAGGGTACACCAAACAGAACATAGCTCAGTAACCTTCCTATGCATACTGTAGATTAAATATTACCTAAACATGGGTCTACGCACCCTTTAATGCTATGCATAAAGTCTCAGGGTTAGAGAAACATAACTGACATTAACTAGCCAGAAGGAAAAGCTGGTAATGCTTTTACTTCTAAGGTTATCCGTTTAGAATTGTGGATAGGTTTACATGGCTGTTGGTTTTTACAGAATACTGTACATTTTAACTTGTGTGTTTGAGTTTGTTCACATTTATTGTTTTACATTTTTTTGCAAAACCACAATCATTTAGTACAACAACCTTCAAATTATTATTAATTTTTAAGATCTGTTCATTCCTGCCTAAAATTTAATATTTCTATTTAATATTTCTCATTACAAATTTATACCTTCTTACTTGGTGAAACAAGGGAAAACTAGGAATAAAATACAAACATGGTTGAGTAAGAATAATGATAATTGATTTTCAGACTATTAATTACCCAATTGACTCATATACAGCACACTATATCTTAGTGACCTCCACAGAGGATTTGACATTAGGATAAAAACTTCAACATGTAGTAGAAGAAAAAAGGTTAGTGTCAATGCACTCACTTCCTATAAAATTTAAAGAACAAAGTTTTTCATTACATTAGCGCTGATTTTTTTTCTTTTGTTCTTTACTCTAAGAGGGTGAACAAAACCTGCACACAGCTGCTGCACATAAGCGCCTAGGACTTTGTGCACTTGGAGGCACTACATTTGAATCTGTATATTTTAAAACCTTAAACGCGTTTATATTAAAATAGACATAGTTTAGCAACCTTAAAAGGCAAAAAAAAAAGCTTTAAAAGCTTAAGAGAGAAATGGTGTAATAAAATGACCAGTCTGTTTAAATTAAAACATATGACATTCCAAGAGTTTCTAATGTTACAATTGTGAAGACCTAACTTCTTTTTACGTTCGTTGGTGTAGCGTATTTATGCTATCGTAAGTTCTATGTTCTCCCATAGGCACTCCCCTCGCTCGTACATAATTTACTCGATTTACATTTGGCAAACCCTACATTAACTTTTCCACAGACGTACGTAATGGATTGATGTACGTAATGACATAACCCTGCCCGTATTGTACAATTTAAATGCCTCCCTCCGCCTACAAAGCGTATTTCCGGGTGTCGTATGGATGACCCGCCCCATCATTCGTATTTATGTTGAAGTTACGTACGATCAGGGTTACGTTGCGTAACATCTGCTGCGCTCATGTGCAGTACATACAAATTGACGATTTAGCATACGTAGCTCAGGATCTGGCCCATAATTTACATTGAATAACGTAAACTCATTGAGTCTCATAGATATAATTATAAGAAACAAATGAGAGGACTGGAGCTCCATACAAACATTATATAACACTGTGTAAGCGCATACATAAAAAAGAGGTTAGTCTCACAATATGGCTATATTGGGTTGAGCTCACCTGCCCAGTATCAAGGCACTTACTGTAGGTGAGTCCTTATCCCTTTGATTGCGCAAAAAAAAATAAAGGGAACACTTAAACAACACAATGTAACTACAAGTCAATCATACTTCTGTGTAATCAAACTGTCCACTTAGGAAGCAACACTGATTGACAATCAATATCACATGCTGTTGTGCAAATGGAATAGACAACAGTTTGAAATTATAGGCAATTAGCAAGACACCCCCAATAAAGGAATGGTTCTGCATTGACACTAACCTTTTTTCTTCTCTTATATGTTGAAGTGTTTATCCTAATGTCAAATCCTCCTTTGAATAAAAGAAGTGTTGTATGGCAGTCATGAAAGTGCGGTTTGCATTCTGTGGAGGTCACTAAGATATAGTGTATTGTATATGAGTCAATTGGGTAATTAATCGTCTGAAAATCAATTAGCATTATTCTTACTCAACCATGTTTTGTATTTTATTCCTAACTTTCCCTTGTTGACCACAGACCACTTCTCAGTTCCTATGCTTTCTGGCTGATGTTTTTGTCACTTTTGAATGCTGGCGGTGCTTTCACTCTAGTGGTAGCATGAGACGGAGTCTACAACACACACAAGTGGCTCAGGTAGTGCAGCTCACTAGAGTGAAAGCACTGCCAGCATTCAAAAGTGACCAAAACATCAGCCAGAAAGCATAGGAACTGAGAAGTGGTCTGTGGTCAACACCGGCAGAACCATTCCTTTATTGGGGGTGTCTTGCTAATTGCCTATAATTTCCAACTGTTGTCTATTCCATTTGCACAACAGCATGTGAGATTGATTGTCAATCAGTGCTGCTTCCTAAGTGGACAGTTTGATTACACAGAAGTGTGATTGACTTGTAGTTACATTGTGTTGATTAAGTGTTCCCTTTTATTTTTTTTTAACAATGTAGATATAATTATATTTTAACGTTCTGTTTATTTATACATATATTATTTTTTTATTAAAAAGTCAATGTTCTGCCCTTTTTTTAATTATATTCATCTTAATATAATCTTTTTTTTTTTTTTAATGCTTAGGTAATGCAAATCAAGCAAGTTCACTGTTTACACAGACATTTTCTTTTCCAACCACCAGTCTTTCATGTCCTTCATTGTGTCTCTCCCTCTGTTTCTCCAACCCATAAACACTCTACCTTTGTGTCTCCAACCCCCCCACTCCTCCTCTGTGTGTTTCCAACCCCCATTTGTCTCCAAATACCATTCTCCATTTTTGTGTTTCCAAATCCCAAACTCTCTTCTCCTGTGCATCTCCAAATCTCCTTCTCTCAACCCCTTGTGTTTCTGTAAACCCCTTTCTCTCTCCCTTGTGTCTCTGTAACTGCCACTCTCGCTCCCTCTGTGTTTCTCTAACATTCCTCCATCCATGTCTCCAAAAAGCAAAAAAATTAAGGGGGGGGGGGGACAAAATATAATGAGGTACTACTATTTTTTTGGCATAAATAACTTAAAGACAAAGAGGTAGACTGCAAAGCTGCATTTAAATATCTATTTTTATTAAAAGCCTTTTTAAGTAGAAGATGCAAAACTGAACAGTCTGTGGCATTGCAGTCTTGATCAAATCAAAAGACCTTTAGATAAAAGGGATGTTTCCCAGGTAAGCGGTTGCAGTCCCCGGTTAGAATGTCTGATTTCCGAATTGGGGACATCTGAAAGTTCCTTTTCGGATGTCCCTATTTCGAATACCCCTTCAGTTCAGAATTTTTTTTTTACAGTGGGTGAGTATGCCGATCAACATACTCACCCATTTCGTTTTGGAAACGCCACTACTGCAGGACCCGGACCATGGGAAAGGTGAGTAACCTCTCCAGGGTTAGGTTCAGGCTGTGGGGAAGGGACGGTTAGGGTAATGGAAGGGAAGGGTTAGGGAAAGGGATGGGGTAGTTTACAACCTTACCTTTCGGAGCCCCGCAGTTCACAGGTGTGGGGAAAGTAATGGAAAAGTTAAGTTCTAGCTGTTTCTCTTAATTGGTGAAAGACCTCCTCTCAATAAGCATAATTTGTGAAAATTCAAATTATCGCTTTGACTTTCCAGTCAAGTGAGGGATGTCTGACTTTTTCACTTACTGTGGTTTGCATAGCAATAGGCTATAAGCTAATCAAACACAGGTCATTTATTATGAAGTTCTAAACTAATTTGCCCAATTTTTCTAGTAAGGGAAATGAATAGAGGGAAATCCTGCCATCAACTCACAGTTTTTAATCATGTTTATTTTTAAATCTTAAATGGATACTAGTGGCATTTGTTTTGAGTTTCAACCTCTCTCGATACATTTTAAAGATAAAAGCTTGCGGAAAGATCAATGTGTTCAGTACATTTTTATGTGATTCACTGCTATACCGAATCAGAAGTTTGATTGTTGTGCTGCAATAAGTAACTAGATGACAATTCCTCTTTGGATCTTTACTTTTACAGTTCAAAAAAAAAAAATTGTGATATTTTTCACCTTAACAACCTTTTTGAAAAAATACATTTTCAGTGCTTGTCTATCTCTATATATTTGACTATACCTTTGTATATTTCAAGTGTAATGTACATTGTCATAGTTACCACACTCCACTTATGCGTGCACTACATGGATGAGTTCTGTAAAATATGTAATCTCATTTTCCCTTCATCTCCAAACATTCATGTACTCTTATTTCTTTTGAATGTACCCCTTGCCTGTTACCCTTTCATGCTTATTTTCTCTTGTGGGGGGGGGGGGGTATTTATTTATTTTTGTTCAAATCACTTAATTGATCATGAAAAAAAAAGATTGTTATATTTATACTGTGAAATCTTTCTATGTATTAGAAATATCAATGAGTCATGTCTTATAGCTTTCAGGCATTAACAATCCACAGTTATTAGGGTCTGATATGATTTATTTGACATCATTCAATAAAACCAATGTTTACTGCATTTATTCCTATTATTTAAATGTATTATTCCTATTACATCTGCATATATGTAGACTAAACATTATAAAACATACAAAGTACATTCAGAGAGATAAAATTGAAAAAAAGAATGTTAATGTTAAGCATTAGTGCTGCTTATTACTTTAAATTAAATTAATCTGGTTAGTAATACAAAATAGAACTTTCAAAAGCACTTTTCAGAGAAACTCGCACATAAACAAGGAGTTAAGCTCTAGCACTGTGCATGCCATTGCCTTTAAATATTCATTATTTTGAATTAAAAAACCACTAGTTTAGAGGCCTTTTCAGTTCTCTCTACTTTAGCCAAAGATGCTTGAGCAGTCATAAGTTGGTTGCAGTCCCCGGTTAGAATGTGTGATTTCCGAAATATGGACATCCGAAAGTTCCTTTTCAGATGTCCCTATTTCGAATACACCTTCAGTTCAGAATTTTATTTTCAGAATCGGTGAGTATGCCAATCGGCATACTCACCCATTCCGTTTCGGAAGTGCCACCGCCACTACCGTAGGGCGCAGACCACGGGAAAGGTGAGTAACCTCTCCAGGGTTAGGATCATGCTGCAGGGGAAGGGAGGGTTAGGGTCAGGCTGCAGGGGAGGAAGTGTTAGGGTTAGGCTGTGGGAGATGGTGGGTTAGGGTCAGGCTGCAGGGAAGGGAGGTGTAGGATTAGCTCCGTGGATAGATTACTATGCCTCATCGAGTCATATGCAGTCGAAATCCCAGTTCGAAACTAGCTGGGAGAAAACGGCACTATCGAAATAGGGCCATTCTTTCCGGGGATCCACACTCCATTTAAAGGATGACACCAACAAAGTCTTCACGTCGTGCCTGTAGTCATATCATAATAAACGTGTTTGTGGGTTTTTTGTTTGTTTTTATTAAACCATTTAAACCCTGATTATTACCTTTGTATTTTCCTGAGTAAATTTGCATATTGTTTAAAAGGTATTTATATGAACTTTAGTAGTGGTGGTCAATAAACCGATGGGAGTCCCCGATTGTTCTTATTCTTTCTCTATTTTGAAAGGGCAGCCTTTTACGATTTATTTATTTATTTATTAGAATGGTTAAGTATGCTGATCGCTATACTTACCCATTCCTTTTTCGGAAGACAACCTCTGCGCCCACCTCCGACCCCACCAGAGAGGTGAGTAACCTCTCTGGGGACTTTAAGGTTTAGGATTGGGAAAAGGGAGGGTTAGGGTCATGGAAGGGTAGTGTTTGACTGCAGGGAAGGCACGGTTAGGGTAATAGTCTTTAATAGTCAGATTTTTGTTTTACATAGCGTTTAAAAGTTTGGTGACCTTTGGCTCTAGTTATTGGCAAAAGCATCTTGTTATATTGTACAACAAAAATGATTGTAGTGTTGCCACTTGACAATTGTTTACAAATGAAACAGGATGTTATGTACAGAATTCTTCCTACTTTGGTGTCCCAGTGCCTCCACAATGTCTGGCAGACAGGTACCAGGCTAATGATGTTCAAATCCTTAAATTAAGTTGTTAATACTGCTGCATAATCTTTTCATGGTGATGAATAGCAACATTCTGAGATGTAAGGGAAAAATTGTGTGACTCTGTACTTAACATTTATAAAAATAAATGGGGTATTAGGACTTTAAACATAAATTGAAATCCATTATTAATGCCATCCTTAGTTGCTTGATGAACGTCCATCTGTGTATATAGGCCATATCCTAACTGCTGTTGAATAATATGGTAAAGATAGTACTTAATGCATTTCTTATAGATAAATTTGGCATTAATAATTAATAGGTAGTAATCTGATTTTTTTTTTTAGATTTTTTTTTTAGTGTTGCTAACATTTAACGTTTCTGTTTCAAAATAGCTTTGAAAAACCATGTTTATTTTAATCTTTTGTTCCCACATAAGTCATTGCCTTTAGGGCATGGGTTGTCAACCAGTGGTACTAGTACCTCTGGTGGTCCTTGGACAACTCTCAGGTGGTACTCAGGTAAACGGCGCAAGATTGTAAAGAGGTACAACACCAAATTGCTGAGGAAATAAGGAAACAACTTGTGGGATAAATGGCGTATGTAGAAATTGCACATTACAATAACTGCATAAATATGTAAACAACAAAAAAAACTTATGAAATTGTGGGTGTAACTTTATTATATTCAAAGTGGTACTTGGCAGGATGCCAATGTGGTTAATTGGTACTCCCCCAAAAAGGTTGATAACCGCTGCTTTGGGGCAATGACCATTCTATAGTTTTTGTAGAGGTTTGCCATAAAACTGAAAATGAAGGGGTTAATGAAGTAATTTATTTTTCTCTCTGTCTCTTGAATTCCCATTTGTACTTCTACCTATGATATTATAATAGGTTTTTATCTGCTTCACAATCATGTCTTGCCTTTCATTTGCTGAAGTGGCATTTACCCCCATACATACCTTGTGCTTGCAGCCATGGCGACGCACACTAGATGCCAGTCCGCTGTCATGGAGACCCTTTTCTGTCTAAAGGATGCAACTCAAGGGCTATTAATTGCAAGAAGTGTCCTCAGGAAAAGGCAGCAAACTTTTTTTTTTTTTTGCCCAAAAACAAGGCCACATTAATCCTTAGCCGTTCTAATTCAAATCTATATTTATACTATATATTGAGCCATGTTATTATGAAGTGTAGTAGTGCTACTCTGGTGTATACTAGCCAGTGTTTCAATATATAAGACTAGATATGAAATCAAAACAAAAAAATAAAAAGTAGTAGGGACCGGATTCAGAGCTACGCATCCGTGTGAAATTCACACGGATGCGAAGCTATTTAGTGCTTTTGCGCATGCGCAAAAGGCGCAAGTTGCTGGCGGAGTTTATGGTATCCGCCAGCATCCGACTCCGACTGAAAAGGGGGGTGTGCCAGGATATTTTAATGAGAAAAGCTCCGCTTTTCTCATTTAAATATTCCCTGCACACGAGTCCGCTGCATGCGGAAATAGCCCTACGATTCCACCAGCTCAGAGCTGGTGGAATCGTAGAGGCAGCTCACCG
>WWET01001903.1:104111-126826 GCA_011038615.1 Limnodynastes dumerilii | reverse complement strand
TATGATGGGGCACCGGTGGCATTTGTTTTTTTTATATTATGGGGCACTGCTGTAATGTATTTTATATCTTTGTGGGGACATGTAAAGGCTTTTTTATTTTTATGTAGTGGGCACAGTTGTTTTTTTTTTAAAATGACAAAATGGCCATGGTCTGTTTTTTAAACAGGGCATGCTGCCGATAGTAGTTCTACAAGCGCTAGCATGCCCTGTCATTCATGGGCATGCTTGTGCCTGTAGTTCTACTACCTGCAGTATGCCCTGTCGAACGGAAGGTTTATTTATTTATTTTTTTAACACATGGGCTGCGGCGGCGGGGCGGCCGGGGAGGGAATGCCCATGAGGCCACTAAGGCTCCGACTAGTTTTTAACAAGTCGGATGTGCCTTGCACATCCGCATACTACTCTGAACAGCACCTTACGTGCTATTCAGAGTGGGCTATAGGATGCACGGATGAGCATGTGCGATGCTCGTAACTCTGAATCCGGTCCTAGGTGAAAATATTCTCTATCTATCTATCTATCTATCTATCTATCTATCTATCTATCTATCTATCTATCTATCATAAAAAAGGGGGCACTTCATGATGCAATATTTTTTATTTCAAAGCATCAATAAAACAAATAAACACAGCAGCACTCATATCTGTGTACCAAAAGTATAGAACCACCTGCAAGGGTTCAAACAAAGCGTGAAATGTTACCGCTCCAGCGGGTGTCCCGGCAGGCTGTGTCCCAGCGTCCTGGAAGATAAACCAGCCAAGGGTCCACCGCTGCACACAAGGTTGGAGAGATACAAGGTATTTGGATGCACAATGTTTAGGCGCTGACCCTACACGTTTCGTTGAATGGACTTAGTCAGGGGGTGTGTCAGCTAGGCTACACCTTCTACTTATATACCCTTCACACAGCTGTCAAACTTTAATTACCAGGTAGCAGATATAACAGAAGTACATATTCCAACTCTTTCTCGTAGTTAGTAGTTTGTATTGAAGAAAGTATGTCTTATTAAGGAGTATATCTTTTCAAAAAAGGTGATCATTATTTAATAAATTCTACTTATCTTGAAGTTTGTCAAGTATTTTTTATATTCTAATATCATATATACGATCTTCCTGGCTTCTGTATATCTAGATTTTTGATTAGGATCGTGCTAATAACAATGGGGCAGATCCTGAACTACGCATTTCCGCGAATTTACGTGTGGCGGACACGTAAATTCGCAGATTTGTACGCACTGCGCATGCGTACCGCAGAAAATTCGCACTTTCACATAGCGTATTTTCAAACGTATGGATAATTCACGTATTGCTCACGTAAATACTTACGTGTGGGTGTGCCAAATTTACGTTAGTTACCAATACGTGCGTTTTACGTGAAGTAGGCGGGGGGTGGTATTTAAAGTGTACAGTATGGGCGTGCTAAGCTGCGTACGTTTGCGTAGTCTGTACGCCCGCGTACGTTCGCGTAGTCTGTACGCCCGTTAGCGGACGTATTCTGTTACGTTAGGAAAAGTTAAGGTAGGGTTTGGGTCGCGTAATTTTACAAAATACGTCCGTGCAAGGGGTGTGCCGTGGGGAGTGTATTGACCTTACGTGTACGAAAATACCCACCGCTAAAATACGTACGCACACACGTAGTTCAGGATCTACCCCAATGTGGATAATTGTGTATATGTTTACCTCTGTTTTGTAGACAAGGTTTTATTTATTTATTACTTTTTATAAAATTGTTACTATTGTAGTAACTGTTTACTCAAACTTCTATACAGACTTTACTGCTGGTAATTAATGTTTGACGAAGTCCATTTGATGAAACGCGTAGGGCCGTAGCCTGAACATTGTGCCTGTATATACCTTGTATCTCCAACCTCGTGTGTAGCAGTGGACTCTTGGCGGGTTTTCCCTTCCAGGACGCAGAGATGCAGCCCGCTGGAGCAGTAACATTTCACGCTTTATTTAAACCTTGCATGTGTTTCTATACTTTTAGTACGCAGGTATGAGTGCCGCTGTGTTTTTGTTTATTAATGCTTTGAAATTAAAAATATTGCACCGTGAAGCGCCCCCTTTTTTTTCTTCTATATAGATAACCACCTGAACTGGAGTAAGGACCGGTTCTATGTGAAGGGGAGATTCAGCTATAGCAGGGTCTTGCTGGTGTGATCCTAATTTTATACGTATGAGGGGAGAGCACTCTCCTTGCACTTTGACTTTTCGTGTGCAGGAACCTGCCTTAATATTTTCACAGCTGCCCCACTTAAAATTGGCTGGTGCATAAATGAGAATTCTACTTAAGGGCTTGCCTGGCCTCCTCCTTTCCCTCTATCTTCACACATGCTTAAAGCAAGCCAAACCCCCAGCACAACCACATTCAGACTAACTTGAAGCATAGACGTCTTGATCTTGACGATCCAGATTTGTCTGTAGCGTGCAAGTTCAAAAAACTATTCCAACTACATCTGGATATGGTCCCTTGTCATTGTTAATTGTACAATTAAAATGTAGAATTCTTTTGTTATGAACAATAATAGCTATGCTCTCAACAAGAGCAATAATAGAAATAATACATCATTGCTGCTGAATTTGTGATATGACTGTTGTCCTAAAAATACCAGCCTTCAAAGGTTAATATAGAGAACATTGCAGGTAATATAACCAATATGCAGAATTGAGCAATTTGCAGAATATAGTATCTCTTTAAATAGCTGTGATTTGTATTTTTCTTATAGTAGTGTTTTGAGTCATCATAACAAAAAGATGTAAATCCGATTAGCATACCTGTCCTCTACTTTCAACAATAGGAAGCTGTCAGTCCATTCAAAAGCATTGTGATTATTTTTGTCTTATTACATCTCTGTAATCTACCACTCTCCTTGGCTTCCTAATTCATTGACAACTTTGCAGCCTGGCTTCCCCACTTCTTTTCCTCTGATTTAGCCTGTTATAGTAGGTGCCTTTAACATCCCCTTCAACAACTCCTCCCTAGCATTGTTAAACTTCTGGCTATGTCTTCATCCCTTGGCCTGCTACGTTGTGCCCCCTCCTGAGTCACTGTCTTGGCCACTCCTTCAAACTTATCTGCAAACAACTTATCTCACTATCTGATTTGTAAGCATTTTTATTCCCTTTTTGTAACCATATTTTTTCTCCTCTACCTTTCTCCATTTCCCCCACACATCACCAAACAAACACACCTCACCACCTATCTCTTCCACTGCTTTTTCCTCATTCCTCTTCCAGTCTATTTCCACGTCCCATCTCTTCACTGTCTCCCCCTCCACTACTGATTCATCTTCAAGCTGTTCTTCAGCTCCACTATCTTATCTCCTTTTACACCCCCTACTTGCCCCCTTTATTTTGCCAATGACCATCTTCCTACCACTCCTCTTATTACCATGTTCCATTTTCAGCATTCAAGAATTTTCTCATGATGCTCTTTTTGTTGGATCACTCTCCCACAATCTTTCAGATTATCCTCCAACATACAGATCTTTAAATAATCACTCAAAACTCAATTAATCATAAAATAATAGCTATCCCCACCTAATTGTCTCCCCTGTCTTCTTGTATGCCATAATCACTGCACCTAATCTCCTTCTATATTAACCTTCTCCTTGCTTTGCACAACCTCAATCCCAATCTCCCCATTCAGTGTCTCCTGCCTTTCCTCCTTAGAGTTTAGCTGGTAAGCTTTCATTAGCAGAGTCCTCCACCTTGCCTGACCTCATCCCCCATCTCAGCCTCTGTTCATCAGGAATTTGTTGTGTTGGGTTTCTCTATTTTGTTTGTTATTCTGTTGTAACCTGTATTATGTTTGTCATTTTGTTTATAAATACATTTTATTAATGATAAAATATTGTGATAGACCCTCAACACACTTTGGGCCTGATTCAATTAAACGCGAATAAAAAAAAAACGTGGATATAAAATACGCACCTTTTGCGCGCAAAAATAACCGCTATTCAATTAGAAATGTCCCACCGCCTCCAACGCGTGTTAAATGGACCATGAGCGTATTTGTTAGCGCTCATTTTTGTGCTACCTCCCGTTATAAAATACGCGCGTGTATTTCTGTATCTTTACCCATGCAATACAAATGTCAGTACAATCACTTCCCATAAGCAGCCCTGCCGTCATATGTCTGTAATAATCTATTTAGGACCTTCTGCACTTGAATGTCAAAAATTAGACTGCAGCAACTCAGTAATTACGTATTATTGTAGAAGAGAATAACATAAAACAACTTTTTCTGATTGTTGTTTTTTTAAAAACTTCTGCCAGCGTAATATTTCACTTTTCAATGTTCTCTTCTACTTTTTAGTAATTTTTTAACCTACAGCTATTTATTTGAGTTGCAGGCTGCATAGATTTATGTGGATTATCACATTTCTTTTGCCACTGTGCTGGGAGGTGATCAGGAGCATAGAGGAGCTGTATTCTTGAATGTTTTCATGAATTTCACCCTCACATATAATACGCACCTTGATGAGGTGCGCAAAAAGTGATGTAAAATAACGCGCAAATTTTAACGCGTGTAACGTAATTGAATTGCAAAAATTCGCACTTGCAATGCATTTAAATAGGGACAAAAAATATGCGCGATAGACCAAAAAAATACACGAAAAAACCCGGAATTGAATCGGGACCGAAAAATCCGCGTGAAAAAATATATGCAAATTAGCAAAATACGCAATTCACTTCGCGCTTAATTGAATCAGGCTGAATTTAATTTTCCATAGGTGTTGTGAAATAAAAGGTTTAAAGATGCCTGACTAAATAGCTGCCATAAAATGGGTTTGATTTGTAAATGTTTTTGAACGTATACAGTTTTCTAAATTTGTTAATGGTCTAGAACAGGCATTTCAATCTCATATGCGGCCTAAAAGCTTTAATTTTGCAGCCCCTTACACATGGTGATCCGGCGATCGTTGCTGAAAAGGGTTTGCTGTCATGCACTGCAGCAGTTAAACAGGGCAGCAAATAGCAAAGCCCTTTTCTGTTGTCCTTTATAACTGCTGCATCATCTGGCAGCAGTAAACAAATGGCTTTATGGCCAACGGCCAGCATTAAACAGTAGAGCTGAAAGATGGTGCGCACCATGGAGGAGAGACACAGATGGAAGGCATCAAAGGTAAGTAAGGTATAAACAGGGGAGGCTTGAGACTAATAAATGGGAAATTACTGAGAACTGCAGCTGGAACCATATGATTGGAGAATACTGGGGAGCTGAGACATATGAATGGGGAATTACAGGGGGCTGGAAAAAAAATAGCATTTGATCCTTATAACTTTTTTTGTGACCCACACAATCTAAGACTTTGTTTTTTTTGGCCCAACTCAGTTTTGAGTTTGATGTGCCTGGTCTAGGGTTTATTCTTAACCTGCGATTGTTTTACACAACATGAGTGATGTTATTCTTGTGTCCTTCTGCCTGTCTTGGATTTCTTTTTCTTCTTATTTATCTTCTATCTAATGGCACACTGTTTTACTTTTACAGTTTCCAGAATGTGGATTCTATGGCATGTACGACAAGATCCTCTTATTCCGTCATGACCCCACCTCAGAAAATATTCTACAGCTGGTGAAATCTGAGGCAGACATTCAAGAGGGAGACC
The DNA here is from genome assembly GCA_011038615.1 of Limnodynastes dumerilii. NCBI lineage: Eukaryota > Metazoa > Chordata > Amphibia > Anura > Limnodynastidae > Limnodynastes > Limnodynastes dumerilii. The sequence continues at coordinate 121,215 of WWET01001903.1, read as the reverse complement.
TTATTGAAGTGGTGCTTTCAGGTATAATCCCCTTTCTTACTGTTGGAATGAGATATTTTATTTGGAAACCCAATTATGTCTGATTGGAAATGTTAATTTTAAGCACTGGGGAATCATTAACGTTTTTTCTGGCTAATATTGGTTTTCCATAGAATGTGAGATTTGTGTCAGACATGTTCACATAGCTTCATAAGGTCTTTTTATGTTCATGTGAGACCACTGTAATTAATGTACAGCTCACTTTTCATATCCTATTGTGGTTAGTTTTCCTGTTTCAAAGCTTTAAATGGTAGTGGGAACTCTTAAGTTGTGATCATATGAATATTTAATTATATATGAATCCTTTTCTATATCATATACAAAAGAATTATTGACTTTTCTTTGAATTCTTTTGTTTTATATATGTAACATAACAAAATCTTTAAATTTAATCTTTCTTTTTCGTTAGATCATTATACTATATTTTCCCTCCATGTCTAGATCCCAACAAAGTAAGCAATTGGTTTGCTAAATACAACTGTCCAAAATGTAACATTCAATATAATTCCCCATCTTTATACAGACTTCCATGTATTTGACATTGTTTCATATGGGAAAATAAGTATGAATTTAGCTGTTGTGAAAAAAATCTGTTCAAGATTCTGGAGGCACAAATAAATAATCCAAAAATGTTCTTATATTGCATTCATATATGACATTCATAACTTGGAAGTGCCAATATTTAAGTAGCTTTAAAATCCAGTTTACACACTGATAGAAAATGCTGTTGGTATTCTGAACAAATAACTAAGACACAACACCCAATCCAGTGTTAGCTTGAATAAGGTCAGTGATATAATGTTGAAATGCACTCCATTTACTGACTCTGCTAATTAAAGCAGAGAAACAGACTACTGTTTAATTACTGTGGTGTTATGTAAGTTACGACTATAGCATGCAAAAAAATAGAACTTAACTGCCATCCAAGGGCATATTCACCTCTAGATTCTTGGGACTTGTTTATAGTTATAGCTGAACTCCTTTTGAATATTGAAAAAATGCTGTAGGAGCAATTTGTCAGGTTGACTAAGAAGCCTATAGCTACACAGCCACATTACAATAAAAACACCATCTTCAACATTTTCAGTGTTTCTGTTTTTCATATGTTTTTCTTAACCGCTGTTGTATCATACAGTGTATAGGTGTAACTAACAAATTTGTATGCATTCTGAATATTTCCCCTCCATAATTTAGTATATTGTACATTTTTAATATTGATGATTATTATCCATGTTGATCATGTCAAAATATTCATTATTAATAATGATTTCATCTTTGTTGTATTTTCTTTCTTTATTTTGATTTATAAATGTATTCATTTTACAGAGTCTCCTGGTTTGAGGTTTATGGGGTCTGTGACTAAAGGATAATAAACATTCTAAGAAAAATAAGAATTCCATGTGTAACAAATATAAATAAATACCTGAATACTTTTTGAAGGCACTATATAGCTGTGCATGTGGTCCGCAGCACAAACCCTTCTGGTGTCATCTGCAACAAGGCATACGTTGTCCACAATACTACTTGCGATGTCACCAATAAAGACTTCTTTTGTCTTTGTATATATGATTGTTTTCTCCCCCTTCTTGCTGACCTCATAGGCTGCAGATTTCCGATGGGAAAATACGTGATTAAGTTATGTGGGTTTTTTTTCTAAGGTGTGACAATGTAAAACTAAGCAATACTAACTGAAGCTGGGTACACATTGAAATGATATTGTGCAGCTCACGCAATAAACTAGTTTTCTACGACATCTTACCGGTGTATACAGGGCAATAATGCTGTAGAATAGTGGCATTGGATTGTTTGAGTGGATTTTTGGAAGCTTTACTTAATCTATCCACAATGTCATGATGTCTGTGGGCTGCTTCAGTGTGTACACTGTACCTGCCTTTAGTGAAGCGATTTCCCCTCCACTTCCTGCACTAGGGTTGCTTTTGTGGACATGCATATATGAGAAAATTTGAGTGTACTTTGTACGGGTGCATCGTTACGCTTCAAATAAGCGTTGTTTTATAATGTTGCATTGTTGGAAACACTTTCAGTGTGTACCCAGCTTTACTCTCCAAATACACATTATGTTATCACATTAATAAAAATTCATGACATAACTGAATTATTAGCCTGTGCAGGCTGTGGTTATATAAAGCAGGATATGATTTAGTAAGCTCTTAATTTAAGTGGCAAAGCTTTCTTATGATATCTGACCATGCTTCCCAGCTTAAATTGAGAATTTTGTGTAATATATTAAACTAGAGAGTTCTTCAGAATGTTATACTATTTACAAAAAAAAGTAGTATTTTTCACTTCATTAAGAAAATGAAGCACATTCTTTGATGTATACTCTATTTTAGAATTAACGTTCAAACTTTTGTATTATCAGCATCTGCAACATTTGAAGACTTCCAGATCCGCCCGCATACACTCTATGTGCACTCATACCGTGCTCCTGCATTCTGTGATCACTGTGGAGAGATGCTGTGGGGTTTGGTGAGACAGGGTTTGAAATGTGAAGGTAAGTTATGCTATGTATGTGATGTAAACGGGACCTTATATTAGGCGGGGGGAAATTCTGGTACCATATTAAAATGTAATTTCTTTTAGTTTAATCAAACTTAATTTAGTAGTGACGGTACTTATGTTTTTACTGTTAGGTATACTAAAATGTTATGAAATACAGATTGTAGGGGAAAAATTATTTGTTTTACTTTGTAGGTGAATACTTTTTGTCCTTCTGCTGTGTTATTGGTAGAACAACTTGTTATGTCTGAAAGCTGTTACAAACTCTTCACATAATGATTCTTTCACAGACCATGTGTTTGTATATTTGTTGCATGACAGAAAAGGTTTTCTATATTAAGTACTGTTTTAGTCCATTAATGCTAGAAGTTACAGCATTTAAACATAAAGATAGTATGTAAATCTGCTTAAGTCTGCTTTTAAAGTCCAGATATACACCTTATAAGCAAGTGCTTCCAACCAGACATTAATGTCGGGCAACTTTGTGTAACATGCCAGGGCGCTTTCCATATTTCTGCCACACATCAGAATATGTAGTATCAATGAATAAACTGTATATGTAGTATCAATGAGTAAACTGTAAAGTAAAAATTATTATAAATGTAAATTATCTTTGCTGTTACTGTTTTTATCTTTTAACTGCCTGAATAGGCAACCATTCAATTCAGTTTAGTACAGCTGAAGCAATTATTTGTGTCACAGATTCTCAGTATATAAAATTCAGTGACTTGCACGACTTTTTTTTTTATTTTTTTTTAAATATTGGTTGAAAACAATAAGCAGAAAGTTTGACACAGAATTGTCAGAATGGTGATACATTTAGATGTGATAGACATGTCTGTGGGAATTGCCAAATCTCAATATATATTTACTTTATTTGACTGCACTAAAATACCAATATTATTATTTTGTAAATGTATGTTAAATAATATAACTAGTCTTTACATTTAAACTTGGTGACAACCCTTCTCTAAAGTATGTTGGGTGATCATGATTGCGTGGACACCACTGCATTTAACTGGCAAATAAAATCGGTAGGCCTGATTCTCAGTTGGTGATCTATGACGGTTTTAGCAGCAGTCTGTAAGTTAAGATGCCGCAAGTAAGCTAGGAATCTAGCTTTTTGTTGTAGGACATAATACCATATGGGCATTGATCTTTTGGAAAATATGCAATTCTGACATCTTCAGAGGTAAAAATGTGCGCCTTTTTAACCTGTACTGTAATAAATAATGTTAAAGTTTTAATGAGCACGGTATACCGGCAAACACTGTGTATTGGCTTTTTTTAATTAATATTTGTACAAATAAGAATATAGTCATAATCGTATATGTTTTTGTTGACTTTTACCTAAAAAATATGCACAACTCTCAATTCGGCCAAGTGAGATAAAATGTTGGTATAATTTTTGTAATGGCATTTGTTTATAAATTACGTTCCTTTACCTTGCAGGCTGTGGTCTTAACTATCACAAGCGTTGTGCATTTAAGATACCAAACAATTGCAGTGGGGTCCGGAAGCGGAGACTGTCCAATGTGTCCTTGACTGGATTGTCTAGCATACGCACTGTGTCTGCAGAACCTGTCTCCTGTTCCCCAGATGAACCACTGCTGGTATGTAAGGGTTCGTATACTTAAGGTGCCAACAGATGACCAGTTCGGCTACTTGACCATACATATGAGGGCTACTCTTAAGTTCAAACAGTCATATCACAATGTACAGATAACTGCATCTGACCAAGAACCTAGGTATCATCTAATCTATCACATTTTATTTGGGATCAGCAGTCTCCTGTAGACCCATGTGTGCAGTTATCTTTATCCAGTCAACCTAAGTTTCAAACTGTCAATATGTATAGCTTGATGGCCGCTACGTCATTGTCCGAAAACCTCTGGAAATAGAAATTTGCTGTTTACACGTTCCCAATAGCCACTGGCTTTGTTGGGCTTAAGGTAGGGTTAGGTTGCGGCGGGTATAAGGTTAGGATTAGGTTGTGGCCGGTATGAGTATAGGTCTTAAGGGGAAGGTTAGGTTTAGGCTACGAGACATAAAGGGTTAGTGCTCAATAAGAGTAAGGTTAGGGTTTTGCTTCTGGAAATGGATGGTTAAATGGAGATGTAGGAAATTACTCAGAAGTCATTACACAGTTGTTGGTGCAATTGTGCGTTTATATATGTCCTCCCTCCCACTTTGCCATTGGAAATGTTTCCATGACTAATGTCTGAATCTAGATAATCTAGATCCAAAGTTCTCCTTTTGGAATAATAATTTCAAAAATATGAATAAATCATTGATTCTGGATTTTTTCAAAGGAATTACCACAATATTCCTGATTTGCGTTGAGATTAAAGTCACTAATTTGATGTAGCTATACAGCTACACTGTTTCTACACGTTTAGAGAAATTTCCATATAAAAAAATAAACTTTTAGGCCGTTTAATACAGCTTTCACAGAGCCATCCTTCAAAAACACGGGATTTTCAACCCGGATTGTTGCTTGGCAAATTGCCATGTAAAAAAAAAAAAAAAGCTGCGTTATAAGTCCACAGGCTAAACAGAAAGGAGACATACAAGTACTCCTAAAACTCAGCTTTCTGCTTTTCCAGAACGCGGCTCCTGGCTAAGAGATTTGTTTACTATTGCCATAGCAATAGTAAACAAATCTCTCCAATCGGGTGTCTTTGTTGAAGGACCCATGTTGAAGTGTGAGACCCCTTTTTTTCCCAGGTCTGAATTCTGGGTCATTAGACCCGGGTCAGGAAAAGTGGGACATTTGACATCACCACCAAATACCTGAAATTTTGTCAAGACCCAGGTTTTTAAGTGGAGAGTTTGGGCAAAATGGGTCTATAAACCTTTTTTTTTTCCAGTATTAACTGTTGCATTAAATGGCATACATGGCAGAATTTATGGCTAGCATACTTTCAGCCACAAGATAAATTTGGTCTCTTTCTGTGACCATATTTTAACCATAGCAGAGGTTAGTATACAATATTGTGGGTGGAATGATGAATACAACATGGTTAATTAAAATATTTACTAAAAATGTTTTGTTCCTGTTAAGTGAAGTAAATTATGATTGTACTTATTTGGCATATGACTTCATGAAGTATTTTAACTTGAGATGCATAAAACTAAAAATTCAGTTCAGATTCATTTGAATAGTGGCAAGAACTGGAGCAGCCCATTTATGTACATCTTCAATGTACATGGCTTAGTTCTCACGTCTACAATTCTGCAAGTCTTAATTTTCCTTTGGAGTTTGTGTAGAGGGCACACTATAAAGTATTTGTTTAATGACATTTATATTTTATTCCAACTGGAATTCTTAATCAAACCATTTCTTTTTTCAAGGCTAATAAAGCATCTATAAGTGTACCTATTAAGGTTCAGAACATGGGCGAGGGGTGTGTAAATACGTTGTTTGCATTCTAATTACAGAAAGACACCTTTGGCCTTGTTTCTTTGTTTTGTTATTAAAACGTCCAGCTTAATTGCTATTCCAACTATTTATATTATTAAGTTTCCTTAAAAACACTTCTGTGTTGCCGTGCAACACATGAGGGTTAACAACAGATAAATAGGAATTGCATAGATGATCCAGAAGTAAAGAATCCTGTGTCCAGGAAACTTACAATGTTTAAGGAATCTTATAAAAGATTGTGGCTTCTGATATATTTGTCAGGCTACTGAGCATCAGTAGCATTATAAGCCACCAAAACCATCTTCTTTTCCTCGTCCTCCTCCCTGGCAGCACTAACACTGGGCATATCCCGTCAGCAAACCTGTGCCAAGACCGGAGATAAGACCAAGACCAGAGCCTGTATGTAAGGACAGCACCTTTCTCCAGCCGTTGTCTTAATTCCAGAATCAGAGCCAGGGAGGTAGTGTTTTTTATTTTTGTTTTGTGGGCTTACCTGTGTTGCTTGCCACATGGTCCCGGATCTGGAAATCTGATGCTTCCCAGGGGATGGCGGGAGAGGAGGTGGTGTGGCCAACATCATTCTGGCGTCCCAGGGGCTCCACAGTCTAGCAGTCTTTTCTCCTGTGGACGGAAATGTGGAGCCTCCACCGCATGTAACGGCTTGACTTCCTTCATGCATCGGGAAAACAGCCTCACTTCTGCATTTGGCAGAAGAGACATGTTTAGGCGTCCACAGGAACTGGATGCACATGAGCATTGCCGTTTTCCAGGAGCCTGCATATTAGGACACTCCATTACCCTGGACACAGCCATATTTCCAGAAGCCTTTGCAACTTCTTGATTCTGTGCATTTAAGCACTCAAATTTGGCATCACACTGTCAGTAAAGTGGAATCCTACAGTATGAAAGACGAACTGACAAGGAGGTAAGCCCAGTGGTGGCTGCCGTTGTTATAGGTAGTTAGATGGTCGTGTTCTTCCCTCAGTGGGACTCCTCTATAACAGACGGGTACTCAGCAGAATTCATCATGGGTACACATTAGAATGCTGACACTTAAGTCAAGCACAGTTCTTTGTTCAATCTCTGACACCAAGGTGCAGGGAGGAAAGATTGGCCTTAAAGATAAGCCTGTCATAACTACTTTAACAAAAGGTAATAACAAGGGTTCCTCTGGACCAAAGGTTTTAGGGTTGTTGTTCAAGAATCTTCGTGGTCAGGAAGACTTCCAGGGATTTTGTACTACTACTACTGGATTTGAGACCCCTAAGTCAACATATCAAACTCAGGAAATTCAGTAAGTCCATGAGGTCCATCCTAACATCTTTGCGCCTCTGACCTCAGTGGACCTCAAGGATGCTTATCTTTACATTCCCATCTTTGTAGAGCATCAGAAGTTTAAGGAAACAATAGATTATTACCTGATAATATGGTTTCCTTGACTCCTCCATGGCAGCAAATATTTCCCAACCCTGTATATATGTCAGTATGTATTATTATAGCTTTTTGAAGTTGTAAGACACCGGCTGGAGGAAGAGATGGTCCTTATGCACAGGCTCGAGGTCTTCTTATTTACTGTCCTGGCTCAGGATGGCAGACGGGAAATAGCCAGTGTTAGTGCTGCCATAGAGGAGTAGAGGAAACTATTATTAGGTCATAATCATAATCTATCGTTTATAAGCTGATATTAAATGCAGTGGTGTTTTTGCTTAACAGCAAACTATTGCTGTAAATATAAATGATCAAATGTTTATGTAAACTAAACTAAATTGCTACTTATTTGCAGCCAAACTGTTCGGCATTGTATATTTGCAGACAAAATTTAGGGAATGTTACTTATCAGCAGAAGCCCTGAGATTATTATTATGAAGGTTGTGTTTGTAAAGAGAGGGAGGTTAAGGTTGTTCTAGCATAAATTGTTGTTTGGTTTGGCTCTGTTCTAGTTCCTGCTGCTGGCTGAGCTCTGCACCTCACAATGGCACCTCGCACATCTCCACACTGCATCCTCTCTGTTTCCTGGCTGCAGAAATGTCTCTTAATCCTGAACTGTCAGTCCGATGTGCAGATTGATATGCTTATAACCCTTCTGTCCTGCTGCACTGCTTTTTGTCTTAACCATTTAAGGGTACAGGGTTTAATAAGTCACTGAGAGCTTACAGGAGAGCCAGAGCAGATATCCAGATGTGAAGCAGTTTTAAAGTAATCTCCTAACTGTCTGTTTATCTCCAGGTCCCTCACGGATACTCTTCTCTGGTTAATAAATGCTTTTGGCTTTCTTTTGGGAATGAACGGGTTATGGCACCTCTTACTGAGATCCCCATCAGCTGCAGTTTCCATCATGTAATCTGGTTTTAGCAATCATTTATTTCCTGGAGCAATTCCAGCCAAAGCTCAGTCTGTAACAGAAATCCCTTGGAAATAACCCACAGATCAGGCTGACAGGGAGAGTCTGATGGGCCCTCTTCCGCCTGTTGAAGCAGAGTGCCATGCCATTATTTGTTACAAGGAATATTAGGAGTGCACCCTCTAGAGGACCCATTTGTGGTTGTAAACTATATGCTGTGAGAAATTTAAAGTTTTGTTACTTTCTTGGATTTTGAAATGTGATGTCAAATTTTTGTTGAATATAAACGTTTTTGTATATTTGTCAGGCGCACTTGCAAAATAATGCAATAAGCTCACAAGCAGTGATCTCTGTATCATAAGAGTATATTACTGTACATATAAAATGTAGGTGTATATTTAATAATCACTAGGCCTGGCTTCAGAGCTGCTCTTCTGTCTGTTTTTCAGACTGAAGCACAGCAAAAATGAGTACTGCGCATACTCACAATGGGAGCAAGTACAAAAATACGGGCACAAGTGTACCCATCTATCTGTATTCGCATCCAACAGTACTACGACAGTGGAACTGGGAGTTCCATGGTATTTAAATGAGAAAAGGGGATGTTTTCTCATCTAAATATGCGGTGCGTTGCTGTCCGGTGCCTGTGCATCCACTTTACACTTACACCAGCAGGTCACCCAAATTTGTGAAAATAAAGGGGAAAAAAAACCCAATACATATAATGGATTGTTCTATCTTTTATTTTATAGCTATGGGGGACATTAAGATGGCGTGGCGGGCTTTGTATGGCAGTGCATGCTGGTGATTGTGGCTCTCCAAGTGCCTAAAACTCTGTATGGCAGTGCATGCTGGTGCTTGTGGTTCACCCGCGGCCAAAGCCATTACGTCTCCAAATATGGCTTTGCCAATTAGCGCCCGTTTTTAGTACGGGCTGTTCAGAGGTGCATGTTTCTAAAGAGGCATCCAACTCTGCCTAGGACGTTTTAGTGGATCCGCCTTATGCCTTAGTTTGGGCTCACAGCCTTCCAAACTGTTTTCAATTAAATGGAAGCCTTTGGTTTTTGCACCCTCTATAACAATTAGGAGATAAAATGAATTGATCCTTCCGGATATGATATGATGAAGAACCTTTTTATAATTTCTGAGTATTTGAAGCCAGGTACACACTATATAATTATTGTCCAATAAGATAATTGGCTTATTGCCCAATAACTGTAAAGTGTGTACGCCCTGTTCAAAATCACCATCTGTCACTCATCGGTGTGCCCCTGCAGCATGCATTCTTACTGCTTTTCATGACTATGTTAAGGAGTTATTGGTTGAGTTTGGCAAGTGCAATTTAATGGCAAAAAAATGCGAAATTATGCACTTAGGGCAAAAAAACACAATCTCAATAAATCATTAATGGTACTCCGTTAGAAATAATTGAGGAGATTAGGGGTCTAGGAGTCACAATTTCATGTGACTTAAAGATAGCCAAGCAATATAACATATCAATGAAAGAAAATCCGATGGGCGGTGTGTCTTGGACTAGCATGAAGTAATATGTGTGCCATCTCTGCTCTTGCTATAGCTGTCTCATTTATCCTTTTGTCTGCGGTGGGGAAGCTCCCAGAGTGCTCCCACACCATTACCTGTCTTTCCTGTCAGCCTGGTGGGAGCTGGTGCTGGGTGTGGGCGGGCGATGCGGCGGTTGCCGGGTCTGGGCTGAGCGGAGGTGCGGCTTGGAGCACCAGCCCTAGAAGCTGTGACCTGTAAGAGCGGTGAATGGGTCTCGAGCAGTCTCCACACCTCCCCAGCTGCCATCTGTGGAGTCTGAGCTGTAGACCAGGTGAGGCATATCTGCAGGGACTGAGTGGCACAAACCGGGCAGAGACTTCTGGCTGCCATTTTGCAGCATAGTACACGCGGGGCACCCTGAGGAGCAGAACAGAGGCGGTGGTGGGACTTGCTGTATCTTGATTCCCCTGTTAGCAGTGCTGCCTGGTCTGCAGTCAGATTGGACTTTCATCTACAAAAAATAGGGCGATCTGAAAACACAGCTACTGCTGCTGCTCGAATGGAGAGATTCGCAAGGCAGTCTACGTCGGCTTTCCCCCCGGAACCTCCTAGCCCGCCTAGATCTGGGGAACAAAAGGGTGCTGATGATCCTCCAGTGGAGCCTGAACCCACGCTCCAACAAATACTCAACGCTATATCCTCCTCTGAAAAGTCTCTGATGGACAATATAGGTGAAGTGCAAATGGACATCTCCCAGCTGAGACATGATGTGCAGCATATGGGTGAAAGTCACAGAAACAGAGCACTGTATATCTGTTTTGGATGATGTAGTAGCCGCTTTCTTGACCAAATAGCCACGCTGACTACCAAAATGTGACAATGTAAGATGAAGCGGTCTGATCTAGAGGGGAGACTGAGGCAGAACAACCTAAGGTTTTTTGGCCTACCGGAAAAGGCAGAAGGTAAAGATCCAGAACCGTTCCTGGAATCCTGGCTCCTCCAGGATTCAGGAAGGGTGCTTTTTCTCTTCAGTTTGCAGTGGACCCGGTGCACCATCCCTCACCTCCATTGCAAAGATATTACACTACCGTGACAGAGATGCAGTCTTACGGTTGGTCTGGACCAAAGGCCCTCCACACTTCGAGAATCACGCAGTATCTTTCTTCCCGGACTTTGCCATGAATATACAGAAGTCAAGAGCGCGGTTTGCCCAGGTTAAACGCCGACTTTAGGATTTACAATTACTGAGGCTGAGTGATGGTGGACGGATTGACGCAATTCTTCCAATCTCCAGGAAAGGCCATGGACTGGCTGGAGTAGTGACTCTGCCGTAGAGAATGCCTGGACGGATGAGTATAGCTGCTTTTCCCAGCCTTTTGGACTTTCTATCTGTTATCCTTTGTTGTGGTTCGTCCACTGATGTTGTGCTTTCTGGCTCTCGGGTCATTAATTGTTTGAACCGTTTGCTTATAATTCAATGCTGTTCCAGTGGCGGCCCCACCATGGGGACTGCACCTATCTTACTAGAAAGGAGCTATGCCTCTAGTGATTGCTTACTGTTAGAAAAGTTCCCAACAGCCTGCCAGTTGTGTTTGTTTGCCTTAAATAGGATTTACATTTTTTAGGGTGGAAGTTAAGTTGTAAGGGGGGTGATTGTGTGTTAAGGTGATAGGTATCCCATTACAGAAAGGGTTAGTTTGGGAGGCTGGCACTGCTGCTAAGAGGGATTTTATTGCTGTCAGTACAATATTTTTCACTCAGCCGCTCATCATGCCATGTCCCGCATTAATCTTATTTTTATCTCTGAGACACTATCTCCGCAGGGCGATAAGATCTGATCACTCCCCGTTATTTGTCTTTAAATATAGATGCTGATAGGGGCATTCGCGTCAGGATTCTGCGGGCGCTGTGACAGTGGGGGAGGCGTTTAAGGTGTTCATACAGGGCTCCTTTATCAAACAGGTTGCGGGTATTAAGCGTGGCCATAGGGCGCGGGAAGCAGAATTGGAACAATCTTGTAGAGAGTTATACTTCTACGGGCAATCGGCTGGTACTGGCTGCGGGGTCAGAGATAGTGAACTGATTACTTGTTAGACAAATCTAAGCGTAGGCTGCTCTTTGCTAAGCACTATCTCTCTATTCACAGGCGGATGCTGGGGGCAGTTACTTGGCGGGCTTGGCAAGGGAAACCAGGGGTAACAATGCTATTTCAGCCATCCTTGATCCGGAGGGGCATAAATGTTGCATGGGATTGGAAATTGTGGAAGTATTCTATAACTTTTACAAAACCCTTTATGCGACGTGGGTGTTGTATTCACCTGAACGGTTAGCTGACTACCTGGACCAGATACATTTCTGCACGCTCCCGCAGGAATCTGCTGATTTTTTTAGACTCCCCATTCACTGAGCAGGAGCTGGAGTGAGTCTTTAGCTCCTTCCCAAACCATAAGGCTCCAGGAGTAGACGGTACCCTGATAAAAGTCTACAAGGCACTCCCCCAGTTTTTTGCCCCCCTGCTCTTTACAATATTTCAGTACATTTTTTGAGGCTGAGGAGCTGCCGCCCTCCATGCTGGAAGACCTCGTTGAAGATCCTCCTGCCCTAATGTTACGCAGGCAGTTGAGGTGTGGAACCTGGCGGGGCTGCTTCTGGTGGGTGATGGAACGGATCTGGAGGTGCCTATATGGCATAACAAGATTACCCTGAAATTCAGGCCCTCATTATTTATAATATGTGATCCTGCTCCCCATTATAATCAGTAGGCCAGGTATATATGGATGGTTTGTTGAAATCCTTTACGCAGCTGCGGGAAGTTTTCCTTTCCCTCCACCAACTTTTTTGCTTATCTCAGTTCAGGAACGCCTTAGCATCACAGGTTTCGGTGGCCCTCCGGTTGTGGCAAATTCTGAGACTAAGATGCTCTTAAAGCACATGTAAGGCCATAACATACATATATGCTACTTTGAAAGCAGTGGGGCCAGCTGAGGGCATGGAGAATCTCCGTAGTGCCTGGGTACTGGATCTGGGACCCCTGAAGGATGAGGCATGGGAACATATAGTGGATTGCACAAGAGTTGCTATGGCGTGTCTGTGCAGAATATAATAGTGGAAGTGCTGAAAACGCAGAGTTTATCATATCCGAGTCTTAAGAGGCAGAGTCTAGGTGCCTCCTCTGAGTGTCTAAAGTGTGGGGGGCTAGATATTGGTTTCTGGCACATGCCAAGGTCATTATTGTCAGATCCTGGATGGCCAGTGAACCCCCTAGTGTGTTGCCTTGGGCTGGCATTGGTGAACGGCACAGTGGGCCACAAGCGATTTCTTTATACCCAGAAAAGGGCCCTACATAATTTCTTTAAGATTTGGATGAGATGGTGTGAGTCACCATATGGTATAACTGCAGAGGAGTGATCTAAGCTATGTGATAATGTCTCCTTAGTGGTGTGGCTCAACATAATTGATTTTAAGTTTTGCTGATTGTCTGTCCCCATATATCTTCACTTAGACTAATGGGGTGACCCCCTCCCCTTCTTGCTCAAACTGTGATCTTTGATTATACTGGAGGTGAGAGGAGACATAAACTGACAGTGCTACTTGTACAGATTCCACTTTACATATTTTGGCTAACAGGTACATGATTTACACGTGCATGTTCCTCTGTAAGTATGTAACAGAGACTATATTTGTAATAGTGGCAATGCCAGGTGAGGTGGGTTATAATGGTGTATGGGGATTTTTGTTTATTATTTGTTTCTCTTTTTTTGTTGTATATCAACAAAGGAAATCAGATGCTTGATTGCATAGGGAGAAAAATTACTAACAGAAAGAGGAAGTAATGCCACTTTTTTTTATAGGTCATTGGTGTATGGCTTCACCTGGAATACTGTGTTCAGTTCTGGAGGCTGTATAACCAGAATGACTTAAGTGCAGAGTGACTGTGCAAAGGAGAGCAGCTAAACTGGTACATGACATATTTCACAAAACATGCCAAGACTAGAGGAACAAAACAGCTAAACGCAGAGAAGGGGCAGGGGGATATGATAGCAGCTTTCGGATAGGTTGAGAGGTGTGACCCGGTAGAAGAGGCTGTCATTAGAAGAGCTGTGTTAGAACTCAACGGTATGTGTATAAACTGGAGGGTGGAAGGTTCAGAAGAAATTTGTGGAAACTTCACTGAAAGGGTTGTTGATAAGTTGCATAACCTCCCATCTGAGATGGTAGAGGCTAACACCATTGAACCGTTTAAAAATGTTTGGATAAAATATAAGGATATACTAAATCTCAAACTAAATTCAGGGTAAAACTGGGTCCAGGGTCAGCATAGTTTAACATCATTTAATTAACAACTGGGCAGACCACATAGCCCATTATTTGAAGTTTTTTTTTCTATATTTCTACGTTGTCCATGATAACCCCCGGGTGTGGGTCACCGCTGCGAATGGCCCCTTTTTGAAAGAGCCATTTTCTCCCTGCTAGTTGCAAACTGGGAGAAATCGATTGATTCTGTCTCTCAGAGAAGAAGCCATCGATCAACAAAGAAAGAAGATCCTATGGCGAATGGTAAGTATGAATTTAAACTCATCCCTTACCCTAACCGGAACAAAAAAGATGTCCGGCGCTCCAAACAGGCATTAATTAACACTATGTGTCGGCACATACATAAAAAGGAGGTTTAGTTCACAATATAGCTATATTGGGTTAAGCTCACCTGCCCATCGTCAAGGCACCTCCTGTAGGTGAGTCCCTATCCTTCTGCTATATGTGTACTCAGGAGGTCTATATTAAGACACTCCTACTATTTAAACAGTGTGCAAGCAGCCATTTTGTGGGAGGGGTCAAACTCCCAAAGTGAAACTAGCAAAGTAACAAAAAACACAGGCCGCGCTTCTAATTCAATATACGAAATGTGTGCAAGTGTATATATAAATGTAGAGGGGCAGCCAAGGACCAAAATGACCATTGTGCAACTACAAGGAACAAAAAATTATATAACAGTGTCAGCACATACCTTAACCCTCCGCTTACATTACCCTAACCCTAATCCTTTCCTTTCATTACCTTAACATTAACCCTCCACTCCCTTCAGCCTAACCCTAATTCTCCCTTCCCCGCAGCCTGACCCTAAGACTTCTCTCCCCTCAGCCTAACCCTCCCTTCCCTGTAGTCTAATGGTAAAGATCCCCATAGAGTCATAATAAGTGATGTTTGCGGCTGCGTTTCCAAAGAATGAATGGTAAAGTATGCCGGTAGAGTTTTTAAAAAATAACGCTTTCTGTGTTTCTATAATTGCATTTTCTCAGTGGCGACTTCCACCGATAACCCCCATACATGTAGTCTGGTGACCCTCTGATATAGCAGTATATACCTGTCCTTCCTATTTAAGCAGATAGAACAAGACAGCTATTAATGTTGATTAGTTCTATTTTATGTCCCCAGAGGCAAGTGTGAATTTCCCTCACAGCCACAATGTACAATTTCTAAAGCAAAAATATATTTTCCAGTCTGCTCTGATGTATTTTTATTTGTTATTTTATTTTTTAACAATCCTACAACAAATTTGTAACATTTATAGAAATTCTCTTTCAATTTTTGTCCTCTTACTGCACTCCGGCTCAGACTCGTAACGCTCTGTTCCGTTATGATTACGCTTAAAGCTGTGATTGCTTACATACTTTCTTGTGGTAATAATGTTCTTACTCTTAAGAATTATGTTGTCATGTTATGATGTGTGTGTGTGTGTGTGTGTGTGTGTGTGATATAATGCATGTATGTAGTGTGTGTGTAGTAGTAGTAGTGTGTGTGTGTGTGTTCTATTATGTATGTTATGTGTGTTTGTGTGATATTATGTGTGTGCGTGTGTGTGTGTGTGTGTGTGTCTATTGCATGCATGCAACTATATTTATGCGTGTAGTTATATATCTAAATATTTGATATATCTATATCTATCTATGTGTGTGTGTGTGTGTGTGTGTATATAGGGGCATATTAGTTACAATTTTGTGACCTCCTCCAGACGCCTGAAAGAAGGAAGAAAGAAGGAAAAGTGAGAATCAGAAAAGAGGTAAGTGACCCTATTTAGGTGCAAAGGAGCTCAACTCATATAATCAGGGTTCTAAGGAAGAGCAGAAAGACAAGAAACATGTTTTCAGTCCCGGGCCCCACAATTTCTGATGGTGGCCCTGCTTCTACAGAGATGAGTTACATATCAAAATCAGATCAGCTACATTGTACAAGCAAGTGGTTGCATTAATACCACCAATTTATATATTACATTTAATTCCACTGCCACCAACTTATATGATAATCTCTGAATTATGGTTTCATTTATTATATTGGTATGCTTTAATGTATAATTTATTCATGCTGTTGGCATGTTCTTTGTCATTATGACATAACCATAATTATGGTAATTACTATTTTACTGGTCATAGTGTAATTAAGTAACTTATTTACCACTAAAATACCTACAAGACAGCACATATTTTCATCTTAAAAGAGTTACTCTAAATAGCATTCAACACTTTATCCTCATATTATTCACAAAACCAATTAAATGTAACTTAAATGACCCATAGTAGAGAATATAGGTGCAAATTATTCTATTATAAAATGACTCCAAAGCCTATTACCAGTTATTTTGAAAAATAGGTTGTAATTTAATTTTTAACATAATAATGCATTTTACTCAGAAAGTGCAGCACACAGTGAACTGCTTATAAAGAATCCTTATTAGATGTAACTAACATTTGTTCTGAATATATATCTGAATAAATTTTAACTTCAAGTTTTTTTGTCTCTTATAATTTCTTTTGCTTTTCTTGTTAAAATGTTCGATTTATTGCACTCTGTGATGAAATAAAAATAAATATAACAAATCTCTCTACAATTCTAGTCAGTGCCTGTTAGCTTTTAACCTTCTGTTCTCCCATTTTCCCAACTAAGAGCATAATGGCATAATGCAGTAAAGGCAGTTATTTGGAAAAAAAACTGGGTAATTCACTCATATGTAGCTCTGATTATTAATTAGTTAAATATAATGAAGTAACATAAGTGCAAATGTACTTATTTCTTTTTCCCTTTTTATCTATTCTGAAAATGAATTGGGTTATGGGATATAAAACAGACTATGTCCAATCCGTGGGAGTCGCCGCCGCAAATGGGGTCTTTTAGAAGCAGAATGGGTAAGTATGCTGATCGGCATACTTACCCATTCAGTTTTTGTAAACGCTGCCACAGACCAGCCGCACCTGCTGCACACCCATCGCAGTGACCAAGGAGGT
>WWET01001903.1:70447-81918 GCA_011038615.1 Limnodynastes dumerilii | reverse complement strand
GAAAAAAAAAGCCCTGTTTTTTTTTTTTTTTTTTTTTTTTTTTAAACATACGGCCGATTCAGAGGTGCGTGTTTCTAATGAAACACGCACCTCTGAATAGTACGTTTTAGCGGTTCCGCCTTTTGCATCCGCTTTTTTTAACAATTCAATTGCTCCTTTTTCGTTTTAGGATTACCAGACCTGGTTGGATCTTCGTGAACTGGAGTGCAAGATTGGGGAACGTTACATTACCCATGAAAGTGATGATCCCCGCTGGGAAATGTATGCTGGGGAACACTGTCTTCAGTACCCTCAACATCTTTTGCCCCAACCATCCATAGAACCTGAAGATGCAGAAATGAGGGCTCTGGGAGAAAGAATCAGCATTCTCTGACACTGAAAAGCCGTGTCACACTCCATCTTTATTCCAGTCTGCTAAAACAGAAGAACAATTGGAAAATGAGATAAAAGGCAGATTTTAAATGTTGAATGTACTGTATTCATCAATCCAATCTGGCTGTGTTATCTCTCCGCAAGTCTTAACAATACCTCTGGGCTCTTTTCCTAACATCCATTCTAATAAATCCTTTCACATAATGAAGACACTCCTTTTGGGCAGTTTAGAAGAGGCCGTCCTTAATGTGTTGAGGACTCCTGAAGTTCTGTGGGGCTGACAGATTGTGCGTTGCTGTTCCATTTCTAATATTGTTCATTACATTGTAAATTCTGTACTGTTTGTAAGGCCTACAGTACAGTTTGGTGCAATTGTTGCTGGTTGGATTGATGCTCAGTTTTTATAGAAAGTGTGTATGGAATATAGATTAATGAGCATACACGTATGAAAACAGTTATGCACACACAAAACAAATTGTTGAGAAATATTTAGTCTTACAAGGTCAATAAGGGAACAATTTTTGTCTGTCAGACGACAAGGAATGAAGCTGTAGTGCACAAAGGTTCTTAGTAATCACTCCATCTTGGAGTGAGGGCACTATCTGCAGGACAGTGGTTAATTCATCCTATTGGTCACAGATTTGTATTTTTTTTTCTTCAATCCAGCAGAAGCCGTGTGTTGGATTTTATTTAATTACTAGCCTGAAAGATGACCTCGTTTTTGTCTGTGAGGTGAGATACTCTGCAAGGGTCAGTTCACAGGAGTGCAACAATGAATATCAAAGCCTGGAGCAATATGAACAGAGCAAATTTCATGAATTTTTGAGGCTCTGTATAATGCACGCGGAAAGGAATCAAGTCCTGATCATGCAGTAATAACATTCACCAAGGACCAGTGTGCTCTCTTTTGGGGCAATGAGGTTTTCTCTTGCTTCACCTCACTTAGTCCCTGGTTTGGTTTTGTTCTCAATTTTGCTTAATTGTATCAAAAAAGTTACTAATATTTTTTCTAAAGGTCAAATACAGTGTATTTAGAAACTTTTGTCAGTATGTTCCATATTATACTCCTCTAGCAGAGTTTAGTCTATATTCTTACATTTCTATCCTGAATAAAACCAAAATTCTGTGTTATTACACTTTTTGTCTTTGCATTCTTTTTCCTCCCATTTCTATTTTCAGCATTGACCAATGTATTAATCTTGTTTACTACCATAAGTACATTTACCATAAAACCAATAAATTTCTATTTGAAAAGGCTTTTAGTAATAATACTTAAGTTGGTAGGATGTTTGACTGGGTTCTGTTCGCCGGTATGAAACACAAATTTCCGAAATGCAGAAAGCCGGCATCTAATTTTCGAGTCTTTATTTTAAAAATCTAATTTCTAATTACAAAGCTTTTATAATGAATGGGTAAGTATGCCGAATTCTTTTTTTCGTCAATTTACCCATGCATTATCTTTCCGACACATGGCAGAGCATCGGATGGGATAACCCACCACAGACTTGCCGCATCGGACAGGTAAATGTAGAAGGGGAGTCTTAGGGTGAGGCTGCAGGGAGGGGATGGATCAGAGAAGGGGAGTTTTAGTGTTAGGCTGCAGGTAAAGGAAGTTTTAGGGTTAGGTTAGCAGGAGGGGGTGGAGTGGAATCATAGAACTTTCAGAATAATTTTTCTGTGTACGACAAGCTTCTAATGGTAGTAACATTTTTTTTTAACTTGTTTTATCTGGCTATTCACAGTGTTTGTTCACTTTTTTCACACTGCCAGCTTTAGGCTTTTCCATCATGCAATGGTGGAACTATAGAGCAGACACACAGTTTGATGCCACTACCTACATCAAATATGTGAGCCTCTCTACTTCTTGGTTTAACCAGCCCTTGTTCTAAGGTTCCCATAACCTAATTAAGACTACCAGTGCATGATGGCACTTGCAGAACCACATGTGCCATCATGCTTTTTTTTTTTTATAGGTCATGTAGTTCCATGAGCTTAGGAACACTGGGTAGGGGGAGGAAATATATCCAGAGTGATATTAAAGTAATACCCAAGGATGATATGAACTTAAGTAAGTCATTCCACCTGTTTCTTTAGAAGAGTTTCTTTAAAAAGCTTAACTAAAGTTACTTTTTCCCATCACAGGGTGATATGGAGGGGCAAAGGGCTACCAGGACTACAAACATGCATCTTTTCAAATCCACTAAAGTAGAAAGGGTATTTAAAAATGAGTGACTGTCAGATTCATTTCTTGAAGGCAAACAGTGTTGGCCCTGGAATGCAGGAGGGCTCTGCAGACCGGGGTACATTTCTTAGGAGAGTTGAGGCCATTAACATTAATGGACAGAAGCTTTAACGACCCTAGTAACTTCCCTGTTAGAGACAGCCTGCTGATATTGCATTCTTGAGTCCTCTTGTATTTTTTTGTCTCCCTGATTCCAGGTCCTGTCTCCAGTCCTCTGTCCCAGTTATCCAGTCTCCGATTCCTGCGTGTCTGGTGTCTGCACTTCCAGTGTCCAACTGCTCACTGCAGTATCCAGTCTCAGTAGTTGCTCCATGCTGCTTTCTGCAACCCTCAGATCCTGTCAATCATCTTGGCGTCTGTGCACTTGTCTAGAGAGCCACAACCTGCCTCTTGCCTGAAGCCAAGACCAGGCTTGCCGTTAGACTTGAGTCTGGTGCATGACAATACAGCATTAATATAATTTAAAAACCAAGTCCCATAAGAGGATGCTCAGATAGAGAATTTGTGCAGTCCCTGACGGTCTGGTGTCTGGAGTATTGCTAGTAATAAGACCAACCAAGTAGATGGATGGTGGGGGTCAGGTTGGAGAGAGATGATATTGCTCTAGCGTGCCTATTTGTGCTCCCTGGATTGTGAGGCCCTCCCTGCCGGAGGCCTACTCACATCGCTTCCCAGGAGAGTTCTCATTACTATAAAGTTGTGGATGAGTGCACAAGTATTCCTACACAAGCAGGTTATTAAGCGGGAGGAAGGGAGCAGCTAAAGGTCTAGTTATGGCTCTTAGACAAAGTTAATGCTAATAGAAATTACATGTGCTGAAAATGTAAATTTGACTGAAAAAAGAATGTGTGTGTAGTGACTTCCGGTGGACGGTGCGATTTAGCTTGGCTCTCGATGGTGCTCTCATTAAAATCCCCAACCATTGTAGTGTGGAATGATTTGTTTCCTACCTACCTTACGATTGATATTTTGCTGAGAATTTGCCACATTTTGGGAACTTAATCACCACCGAGAATCCTCGTCTGGCCCCGGAGTTTGCCACCAAGACGGAGGCCCGGCTGTCCTTAGTGCTGAGCGGAGGAATCTGTTGGCCTTTCTCGCTTGTCCACATCACCGATGGCGTAACTTGTGGCAGGAACTATCCTGTTTGCTGGGGCTTCGGACACTGGTGAGACATCTAGGGCGGCTGCCCAGAGCCGTTATCGATGCGCTGTGGGTATTCCTAGCAGGGTGACCAGTCTCCCATCATACCGTAGGGAAATCCCCTTCTCTCCCTATTTATATTGATAGTGACTGTGCCAAAAGAGAAATATATCAGGAAAGAGACACAACCACCACATTATCCTGACTGGGTGCCCCTCTTCCCTCCACTTCCTTTCTCTCTTCCTTCCCTGGGTTCCTGCCTCAGCTTTGGAGGCCCGGATGGCTTAACTCGCATCCCAATTTCCCACTGAACCCACCTCTGGTGCAGCTAAGTTTGCTTTGGAGGACAGATGGGCTCGTGACAATGTATCTCGACTTTTTACTTGTGCCTTGGATGGAGGCTGGAGGGGTGACGGCACCATTTTAGAAGTGAATAGCCACCATTTTGAGGATTGCTGTATACTTCTGTACTTAACACTTTCCCACTCACTACTTAATCTTTAACAGATTGCTGCTGACTCTAAATATCCGTCAGTGTTTCTCCTGTATTAGAATGCACATGACTGTGGCGATCTTTCATCTACTCTACAACGTCCACACACCATGAGAGGTATTTCCAGCTATCTTTGTTGAGACATCCTCACTGTGTGATCAGGTACTGTCTTTTACAATTGAACACTGAGGAGCAACACCTAGAAGATCTATATTCTCTACCAACTATAGTGGATAGTTTCTGCATTTGTTGCAACTTTTGTTTACCAACCCAAGTGTACTACACTTTGCTAGTTCTGGCTTTTGCTGCTGTTTTACATATTGTGCATTTATATTGCACTATAATTGTCATTTTTTTGGCTTGACCAACGATACTTGCTGAGTGCTACACATCCTAGCTAACTCATAGTGTATAACGTCATACCATACTATTGGTTTTACCTTGATATAACTTAATAACTGTCACTTGCTCATATAGGGGTAGATCCTCTGCTACGGCCGAGAGGTGAATTACGTAATGCTCGTACGTAATTCCTGTTGTTTGAAGGATGTGTGCAAGCGCACAACCTTCTTACAGCGCCGTAAGGGTCGGCGTATGTAACCAACGTTATGTACGGCGGTTCTTAAGAAAAGCGGGCTTTCCCCTTCTTACACTTGTTGTATCTCTGCCATGAAGGCGGAGATAGACATGCTAATAAGGGGACAGGGCGGGGGAAGCCCTGTTACGATCAGGTATGCGGCGGTAAGGCCGCATACGTGATTGGAAAAGTTACGTGTCCAGATTTACTACTGAGAATGGTGAGTGCAGGGGGCATGCACTCCCTGCTCCGAGAACGGCCGTACTGACCTTGGGCGCCTGTAGGTCTGGATCCGGCCCATAGTGTATAGTGTATATATCATACTATATTATTGATTTTGTTGTTGCTGATAACAAAAGTTACCACTATTGTCTTTGCATATCTTATGAACATACCCTTGACCTCTTCTTGGTAGTAGGAATCTTCCAACCCTCTTTACCTCTACTTTCACTAACTCTTTACAACTTGCTTTGCTGTAACCCTAGCGCACACTTTTTTTTTTCTTTCTCCCAGCACTTCTATCCACTCTAGCCTAGCCATATAGTTATTTAGTTCAGAGAGAGTTGTCAGAACACTTGTAAACAACTTAATCTCTGCTATGTAACCTTTGCTGACACCTTTATTACGGCAGTTGTTCACCAAACACATCCCCTTACCTTATTGTTTGGTCTGTAATGAAAAGATTCTTGGATATACAGGGATCCTTTCCACAGCCATCTCCCTCTCAGCATTCCAGAATGGAATGTAACAAAAATTCCCAATCAAAGACCCCACCTGCCTCCCCACCGCTACCAGATGCTAATCAGGAATTTGAGCCACCCTCCTCATCCCTGCAAGCTGCCAGCACTGTGGAAGCCACGGCCAGAGAGATCTCCAAAAGTCTCATGCCCCATAGTGATAAAAAAAATTTGATGACTTCCAAACGCAGTTAGATGCAACCTTAGCTAAGATGGAAGCAAATTCTACTTGCATGGCCGCACGGGGCAAAGGTCCAGTGTTACGGAAGATGCAGCACATGTTTTACAGGCACTTGCAGAAAGCCAGTCTCTCAAAATTAAAGAATTGTCCAGTAAACTTGACCTTGAAAACAGGAAGCGACGCAGTTGGGATTCCTGAATCTGTTAAAGGTCTGAATTTGATGTAAATTATTACAAAACAAATCCCCACAGCACTGAGTATCTATTATCCTAATGATTTGCAGGTGTAGTGTGCACACAGAATGGGAGTAAAAAAAGGCCTGGTCAACAAAATCACCCTAGACCCTCTATTGCAAAATTTGTTGACTTAAGGGCCAAAGAAAAGGTCTTAAGGGCCTACCGTCAATCTCCCAAACTCGAGATAGAAGGGAACACCATCCTCCTCTTCTAAGAATATTCTGTGGAGGTCATCCAAAAACGCAAGGCCTTCGCAGAGGTTGTCAATGTTTAATTGAGCATAAACAATACTTTTTACTTCTCTATCCTGCAAAGCTGGCAATAGTTTCAGGGATGCCTCTGCACTTTATACTTTCGACACAATACTAGGTAGGGCGAATTATTCCTCTGAGACATGTATAATTCTATTACACTAATTATTAGTAAAATTACATTTGATCGCAATGTTAGTTAAGGCTGATCAACCCTTTAGGCTACAAGCTACTTCGCCCTATGTCTTATCTTAATATGTCTCCTTGGGGGTTTGTTGATATCACGATACAAAACCAGACAGGGCAGTTAAACCCTTTAAAATATGTTCAACTCAATGACATTAAGTACTAGCAACATGATACTTGACTATAATGTTAGTTGAGGAAGACACAAGCTCTATCTTAATATCTCTTCCTAAGGGTTCTGTGTCACTTCTAGCTTGTAAACGGATTAGAATACTAATTTCATAGCTGTTTGATTGCCTAGAGACTTTCCTTGGTAAAAAATTTTTGATCTGTCTAGGTTATAGTTGTATGCAAGGTTGAGACTTAATTACTCTTAAATTGGGTCATTTTAATCTGCGGTGTTTCTGTTCAGTTCTTTAATGTACTTTTTTGTTTTTACAAACATTTTGACACTGGTGCATCTCAAAATACCAATCGAGAACCAGCATGTGTTCCACTTTTTGTCAAAACTTATTTGTAAAATATACACATTGTCATGATGTCATATTTGCCATTTGAAACTGTCTAAAATGTCTAACTTTAATCCTGTACTTATATTATTCAATGCTTAAGTTTTTGACATTGGGAAGTCGCACGCCATGCCTATATGCTTGTCTGGACCTGGTTTTGGGAGACGCCCCATTGTTGATGTTTCCACCTATGAATGTAATAGAATTTTTTGTTGGGACCTGGTCACCTGTGGGGGTAAGATATAGACATAGACATAGAAAGTGACGGCAGATAAGAGCCACATGACCCATCTAGTCTGCCCATTTGTTTATTGAAAACTATACTGACCCTAGACCCTATTTACCCTCAATTTGTTTTACAATTTAGGATACCCTTATATTTATCCCAAGCATGTTTAAATTGTTCTACTGTATTGGCCTCAACCACCTCAGATGGGAGAATATTCCATTTATCTATCACCCTTTCAGTGAAGTAATTTTTCCGCACATTTCCTTTGAATCTACCACCCTCCAGTTTGTATCCATGCCCTTGTGTTCTATTACACCTTTTCTTTTGAAAAATGGTTCCCTCCTCTAGCTGGTCACAACCCTTGATGTATTTGAAAGCTGCAATCATGTCCCCCCTCTCCCTTTTCTGCTCCAAGCTATACATGTTTAGTTCCTCTAGCCTTTCTTGGTATGATTTGTTACACAGGCCATGGACCATTTTAGTTGCTCTTCTTTGCACAGTCTCTAATGTATTTATGTCTTTCTGGAGATATGGCCTCCAGAACTGAACGCAGTATTTTAGGTGAGGGCGTACCAATGATTTATAAAGGGGCATCACTACTTCTCTCTTTCTGCTACTAATTCCTCTCGCAACCCAACCAAGCATCTGACTTGCCTTTTTCATTGCTTTGTTACATTGATTGGCTACCTTCAAGTTACTGGAAATAATGACTCCTAGATCGCTTTCCTCCTCGGTAGATTCTAATGTAATGCCATTAAGGAAATATTGAGCCTTTGGGTTTTTATGTCCCAAGTGCATGATTTTGCATTTTTTGGCATTAAACTGCAGTTGCCACACTCTTGACCATTCCTCCAGTCTACCTAGATCATCCCTCATTTTCTGTAACCCACCTGGCGTGTCTACCCGGTAAGATGACCAAATAGCTTATACACAGATGCCCAACTATTTGAAGGATGTAGTCCAGACCAGTTGATGGGAAGCGCTCACAGCTGCCGGGATCACACCACTTAGCGGTAACAAATTAGATTTGACCCAATTAATTCTTAGCCCTGCAAAGCTCCCAAACTCCTCCACCACCTCCAACATCTTCGTCAGAGATTCCTCCGCGTCCGATGTAACCAGAAGCATGTCATCCACATAAAGGGTAATTTTTCTCCTGCATCCCTCCGGTAGCCAACCCATGGATAGTCTCCGTCGCTTGAATCAGACATGCTAACGCCATGGCAATTTGCAGGGGTAACCTTGGCGTGTTCCTCTTCCCAATGCAAAAGAATAACGTGCGGTAGGAGCGGAGTATAATAATTTGATCTACTTTAAGAAAGTATCTTCTACATTAAATATGCAAAGAACCTCCCATTTGTAGGTCCATTCAATGGAGTCAAAGGCCTTAGCTGTGTCCAAGGACCCGACAACTGCCCCCCTCCCCCCACTCTCTTTTCCCGACAGCTGTAAGCGCATGAAAAGGTGCCTAAGATTTGTGGATGAGGATGTGGTCCTTCCAGGCATGAAGCCTGTTTGGTCCGGGTGGATGATTTGCGTGATGACAGTGTTCAGCCTGGTAGCCAAGATTTTTGCCAGTATTTTAATATCTGTGGTAAGTAGGGAAATGGGCCAGTATGATTCGGGTAGGAGAGGATCTTTGACCAGTTTAACAATTAAAATGATCAAAGCTTCTAACATAGATTCAGGGAGGTGGTTCTCCTGCTCTATAAGGGTAAATAGCTCAAGGAATCTAACAGAGAAAAACTCCTGAAAGTTTTGTAAACTTCTACCGGGATGCCATGAGATCCTGGAGCTTTGCGGTAGGGTATATCCGATAGAGCCATTTTGATTTCTATTTCAGTAATGCTGTTAAGCAGGCTCCTGGCCTCTGAGTCCAGCTGAGGAAGGTGAATCTTGTCAGGAATGAAGAGAGCTGGGAGGAGTATTGCACATGCGATTTATATACTTGGGTGAAAAAAATGTGAGAAATACGTCAGCTATTTTTGAACCCTCATAATGTATTACATTGTTGGGTTCAGTGATTGCTGGTATAGCTCTGGCCCCATCTCATCTCTAGCAAGTCTGGCCAGGTAACTGCCGCAGACATCCGAGCTAAGATATTGATTGTGTTTAGAAAATAGTAGTTTGTGTTTTGTTTTTGCAGTAAGGCATTGTTTCCACTCAGTTTGGGCTCCAAGCCACTCAATCCTGTCAGCCAAGGAGTGAGATGAGATGTACAGGGCCTCCAGGTTCATCCTCACAATGTTGCTCCAAATCTCTGTGCTTTTGTCTGTAGTGTATTGTAATGTATTGAAGTAACAATAGGGTTATGAGAAAAATAACTTTCCCACCCTGTCACTAAGTTCTCCCTAGAGCCCATCAGAGATAACCAGAAGGGATTTAAATTCCAAAAGTGGATACATGAGTTATGGAGCACGTTAATATTAAGTAAACAATACTAAAAGACAGCGCTAAAAAAAATCAATCTATATTCTCTACACAGCAAGGAAAGGTGACTGTATTGAGTTACTGGACACTGGCTATATAATACATTTGTAATTTATTGTATCAAAATACCATGAAATATAAAATCATCACAATAAAATAAAATTTGTTCCAGAAATTTGCACAGGAGAATTATATACTATAAATGGCTTCAATGTTGGTAACTGGATCTTTGTATCTACAAGTCTCTATAAGTGATGTAACAATCTAGGATTAGGAAAATTCCAGAAATGACAATGAAACAGGCACCTGTAATTGAGTGAGTACCAATTCATATACAACGAACGATCGGTTCCTGCTCCTAATATTACAGGAGTTACTTGATTTATGTAGGTGAATTCAATTGATATCAAGCTTATAGAGATTCTTTGCTGGTGTCCGCGTTGGACCTATTATCTGGTGCTACACATTACTGCAGCTACAGGTAATTGGGTCCCGCTTCCAGTACTCTTAGGGTTTGTATACAGTCAATCAATTGATAGATATATAGTAAGTGATGCCGTCTCACACTTTAGTAGTTTCAAATATATGCTTACATACAATTGTTGTTATCATACCCGATCTCCGCTCTCTTAGTTTTGGGTGCCCCGGACTGTCGGTGGATAAGGTATCGGCTTGATGTTAACTCCTCTGATGCTGTAAGTGAGGCGTGCCGCAAATGGAGGTTAACCCACGGGTGGCCAACCCTGGGTATTACTTCCAATCGTTTATTCACCTTCTTTCTCTCTCTCCCAATCCTAGTTTAAGTTCAGAAAATGATCTTCTAGGTAAATGGATCCTGCCAATTGTATTTTGTATGTAGTATTCTCCAAGTGCAATTCCTTCTCTGTGCTTACGTGTTTCGTCTTTTACCAAAGACTTTTTCAAAGCAAGTGAGTGTTGTTAAATTTCTTCCTCTTTTTTATACCTCCCCCAACCAGGTGGAACAATCAATTAGGTTTGGGGGGGGGGGTTTGGTACTATTTAATACTATTTAATAATAATTACTTGCCAGTGTCCAGAATTTATAAAACATCTTTAACTTATTTATTACTTAAAACATATCCAAACAATTTATTTATTTATTCCTCCATTATCTATTACAATATGGAGCATTTACAAGTAAAATCCTGTTATTTAGTTATTCAATTAATAGCGATTTACCAATATATATTTTACAAAAAAAAATATATATATACATCTACATACAACATATATACATCTACATCAACAATATTTCCATTTTAGTTTCTATTATTTTCTATTATTTTCTATTATTTCCCATTATTTTCTAATTTACATTACAGGAATATATTTGTCAACCTAGTTCCATAGATAACAACATAAATATAGACATATATATATATATACCAAAGGTGTACATTGTGATTATAATATCCAAAAACAAAAAACAAAAAACAAACAAACCAAAGAAAAACAACAAATAACACAGGGAAAAACAACAAAAATTCTATCAACTCCCCTTTGATGGTTATCAAACCTGTGGCTCACTATATCCTAAGCTTTATTTCTACCCCTACACTATTTTGGTTTAGTTCCTTCTAGTAGGTCCAACTTATTTTTAGTTCTATTTTATCTTCATGGTTAGATGTATATTACCTTTGATGACTAAAAACTATATACAGGGACATATCTATTTAACTTGCAGAGGTTTTCGAACCTATGACCTTCTGCATCTAGATTACCATTTCTACCCCTACACCATCTAGGTTTGGTCTCTTTTCTGTTTGTTCTGGTTCTCCATTAGTTCCAGTATATTAAATCTCCACAATTAACATGTATATATACATACTTCAACTTGTAGAATAGGGGGGGGGGGGGGGGAAAA
>WWET01001903.1:47505-60887 GCA_011038615.1 Limnodynastes dumerilii | reverse complement strand
CCCCCTCTCTTTTTTTTGTATCCCCCTTTAAATGTTTTTCTTTGTTTGAGAAAATAAATAAAAAGTATTGATGTTAAAAAAAATATTAAGTAACAAATGCGAGTGGTCTGAGATCCCCCTAGGTAAGTAGCGTATCTCTGTAATCTGTGGCAATAGGCAGGGGGAAAGCAAAGACAAATCTATCCTGGAGAGTGAATGTAGGAAGAGGAATAGCATGAAAACTCTATTTTATCAGTGTTGCAAAGTCTACATGCTTCCACCAGGCCTAGGCCCTCCATCTGTACAGAAAATGGGGATGAAGTTTGTGTCGGAGGAGAGCCCTCCTCCCGCCACCTGTCCAGGCTGGGGTTCATTACCGTATTAAAGTCCCCTGTAAGGATGACCGGTATATCAGGGAATTTGGCTAAATAAGTGACCACTGGCTTTAGCAGGCAGTGCGATTATGGAGGGGGAATATAAAGTGCTAAGAGTAAGGTGGGTGACGTGTCAAACATAAAAACATAGCTACCTGCAGGATCTATGTGTACATCCTGCAGAACAAAGTTAAAATGTATTTATTAATATAGAAACCCCTCCGGAGTAGGTAGAATAGGTTGAATTATATGTCCACCCCACCCACTGTCTCAGTTGCAGGACCTTTTCACACTTGAGGTGGGTCTCTAATAAGCATACCACATCTGGGGTTTGCTTCCTGATATAGTTTAATACCAATGATCTTTTTATTTTATTGTTGAGGCCCCAGACATTCCATATCAGGAGTGATAAGTTATGCTGCGTATCTCTATTCATATAGGATTAGGTTACACATATTCGCATTGGGGAAGAACCAAACCCTGGACATAGTAAATAAAGGCATAATAGTCAAATGGCAGTAACTTGGCATGACACTAGAAACAGTATTAATCTCAGAACAATTGTAAAATAAAGAACATACAGTAGACAGCATATGTACATCAATAAATGACATGAAATGTAGAGATATTGTACAAGCTAATAGCCTAATACATACTCCTTCCCAAAACCTCCCCTTATACCCCTAAAAACTAGGGTATACCTACGTATATAATTATATACCTTCTATATCTAGGCGTTAACTTTACAGTAACTAAACTGCGGCTCTAAGCTAAAGAGAGCCCTCTGTATGAAACTAGAAAACCACGCTAGTCACCCTTCTTTGGGCTGCTATAGAGAGAAAAATCTGGTTAGTTCCAGAAGGCGATGTCCTAAACGGACGGAAGAGCCAAGTCATCCAACGGTACTGCTCTGTTGGAGTCAGCGTCTGGGTGAGGCTGCGCGGTGTGGATATCTTTCAAGCCAGCGCTCCACATCTTGTGGGGAAGAGAAGAAGTGAGTCTCACCACCTGCGACAACTCACAGTTGAACTGGAAATAAAACTGGGTATGGTAGTTGGAGATCTCGCAGCTTTTTCCTGACTTGAGTAAATTGAGCTCTATTCTTCCGTACTTCCAGCACGTAGTCTGGGTAGGCAGAAACCATTGTGTTGTCGATCTTTATAGGTATAATTTTCCGCATGAGGCGTAGCACTGCATCCCGGTCCTTGTAATGCAGGAACTTTACAATGAAGGTGCGTGGAGCCATACTTGGCCTTGGGCGCCAAGCTGGTATTCTGTCTGCCCTTTAAATGACAAAGTGTAATGAAAAGGCGTCCTTGCCATATTCCTTTAACAGGAGATTTTCTGGGAATTCTTCAGGATTTCTCCCTTCTGCACGCTCTGGAAGGCGAACAAAGCGTAAGTTATTTCGTCTTAATCTTCCCTCCAGATCAGAGAGCTTCAACTTACAGACATGACCTTGTGCCATGAGGGTGGCGACATCACTTATGATCGCATCCTCCAAAGCCAAGACTCGGTGCTCCACCTCACCTACTCTTTCTCTTGTCTTCTGCATATCTTGGCGAAGTAAGGAGATATCCACTTGTTGCAGAGTAGGGGATGTATCTGTGGAGGAAGAGGAGTTCTCTTCCGTTGGTTCTTGAGACAATGGGCCTGATCCAGAGCTACGACCGCAAGCGAGCGTACGCTCATTGTAAGCAAAAATGAGTGAAAAAAGCGCACTACGCATGTGCAGTATGACAACTTCCGGTCGACCGAAGGACATGAGCGTACAGCGAGCGAATTTTCAGCTTATTTTTCGCTCAAGGGGCGTGCGTTTTTTACGACGATAGTCTGGACGGCGTGCGTTTATTACGACGATAGTCTGGACGCTCGAGTTACTACACAGAGGCGATAGCCATTTAAATTGTACAGTATGGGAGTGCTAAGCCCAGTACGACCAGCGTATCGGTACGAAAATTCGCACGTACGCTGGAAAATCTTAGGGTAGGGTTCAGCCGGCGTAAGCAGTTACAATCAATGGGAGTGTTATGGGCGTGAAAGTTTTTACGCCCGGGCGTACGTTCGCTACGTTCGCGGGCGATTGCGGTCGTAGCTCTGGATCAGGCCCAATGGCTGTTGTACTCCTGTAGACTGGGAGCTGGAGAATGCATGTCTGCTGAATCTTTCTAATTTTGCTGCAGCTGCGTGACCGGATTTACCCATTGCACTGGGGCAGTAGTAGGGTTAAAGCAGAGCAAAGATTTGGAAGCAGTCGGTTCCAATGAGAAGGAAGGTATTGTGCTTGAAGGCTTCAATAGACAGGCAGAGCTCAACCACTAATAGTGAAGTAGTGGGTAGTTAGAAATATACTGTAGTAGTGAATAGACACAATAAGCAGGTTTGCATTTGATCAGCAGGAGATGAAAAACTGTGTGCGATGGGGGGAGGTTATTGGTGAGTATAGTCTTCCTTAGCTTGGCAGGGGGTAGATCTGCCATTGGGGAGAATGTGGCACAGTATTAAGTGGGAAACAGCAGGAAAGAGATTGCTCAGCAATGGTGCAAGTATTCGTCAGGTGTATAACACAAAAATAGTCACCAAGCGTCTAAGTGGGCAGCGCTGTAACCGCCAACAAGTTTTGCTTCCTTCCCTGCCACCTCCGTGAGAGCCACAGATGCTAGGTAAAATTCCTTGCCCCCTGCAGTGATACTGGTGAGCGGTCTCCCAAGATGGCGCTCTTTTGCGCCAAACAAACTTCCCTCACTTAAGTGTTGCACTTCTATGCCTATGCTGGGATATTTGTGCAGTCCCATGGAGTAAGGTCCGGAGCTGCCATCCTGCACTAATCTCTGCTGTCTCTCCCTCCCTCCAATTTCACAGGGACCGCGGGAAAATGCCAACCACCAACTCCACTGCCCAGCTCAGCTTTGCAGCCTCCGTGCCTCTCTCCTCTGGCGTGTCAGCGGGGTGAACAGGCACCCAGACTTCTCCTCGATGTCTCCCAAGCAGCATGTATTAGGTAAGGAGAGCTATGGGTGCCAGTTTCTGTGGTAAACGGATTAATTGCCCTGGATAATCCCTTCCACTGCTTGTGTAGATGCTTCTCTATCCTGCAGTCCACCCTCTGGCTCAGTGACCCATGGTGCCTCATTAACCCCAATGATAAAATTACACATTCCACTCACAAGTCCACCATTCATTCTCTCGTATTCACTATCTTATGGTGGCAGATAGACTCATCAGTAATGTAGTGAGAGCTAATATCAGTGACATTTTAGTATCAGACCACGCTCCGGTATTACTTGCCCTTGGTTCTGTCGCTATGCCTGCTAGAGATAGACTTTGGCGATTTCCTCAACATCTCTATAGATACCACAGATTTTAAGGCTCAACTGAAGACACCCTGGGGGAACTACTTGGGTGATAACCTAGGTCACATTGGTGGTGTTGTGGGAGGCGTTGAAGGCGGTGATGCGAGGCCCACTATAATCACTTGCTATCACCATCAGAAACGGCACGATGAGGAACAATAAATTACCCTTCCAGATGCTGTGGCAGAGGCCTTCCAGCTTTACTTGAATTCCCCTACCGATAATATCTATGAATCATACCTTCAGGCCTGCCGCTTACGAGAGGGTTTACTCACCTCGCAGGCCAGCTCAAACATAGATAATAACCGCCACAAATACTACCGATGGGGGAACAAAACTGGTAAACTACTAGTTACCATCTCTAAACCCTGGGTTAAAAAGTCGTATGTTACTTCAATCTGTCATAAAACAACCAATCACCTGATATAAATATCTCTGAGATTCAGTCACATTTCACAGATCACTATAGAGAAGTAAATAAGTCACTGCAGCATGACCAGGTGCTCCAATATACAATTGCAGCTTGCTCAACTTCCCAAACTTACCTTAATACAAAATGAGATTCAAGCTCAACAAGCTATCCCATCACTAAACCCTGGGTTAAAAAGTCAAACGTTACTTCAATCTGTCATAAAACAACCAATCACCTGTTAATAAATATCTCAACTTCCCAACCTTACCTTAATACAAAATGAGATTTAAGCTCAACAAAGCTATCTCCTCACTGAAACTCCATAAAGCTCCTGGGCCTTGAGCCTCTCTGGAGAATAAAACAAAATTATAGAAATTATTCCGTGCCTTCTAGAATTGTCCCATCTATCCCCCCTTTAATCTCGCATTCACTAAATTTATTCCAAAACTTGGCAGGGATCCTCAAAATGTGTACACCTATAGGCCTATCAATGTCGATTACAACTATTAAAATAATGGCCAACAGACTGCGTAAAATCCTACCCAGCTTACTTGCAGAGCATCAGTTATGCTTTCTTTGCAGTAAGTAATCTGTCAAAGCCATATGATCGGCGGTGTTGGCAATGCTAGCATCTCAGGTGGATTGGGACCTTTTACTCAGTTTAGATAGGACACACACCATCAACACAGACATTTGTGAGCCCTTTACTACTCTAGACAGGCAGAAACAATGAAATACACTCACTGTAGTGCACTTCCTAATATACGGTTTTGCTGTTCAAACCACCAAGGGAAATCCCTAATTTAATTTCCCAAGAATACAGAGGAAGATTTGGAGAAACCAAAAAATAACTTACATGTACAAAAAATAAAGGAAGTAACAGGCGCCTGCTATTACCACTATGCACTAAATCAGCAAAGGATAAAAAATATCCTAGAAAAACAATGAATAAAAGTCTTAATAAAACATAAAATCCGTATCCTTTCCTTGTCACTTTCCACTTTTTGCTAAATTTCACTGAGGATAAGCTCTTCATACAAAGTCCAAATTAATTTGGTCAGAGGGTTGAGAAAGGAACTAGGAAACATTTTAGTGCAGCTGTTTGGAAGTCAATCCTCCTTGAGTGAGCTCCTCCGCTCCACCCATTGCATTATTTAATGAAAAGCTGCACTTCATCTTCAAAATAGACTGGTTGGAAGCACTAATAGAGAGAAAAAAGCAGAGGGGTTCTTTGGGGGCTGGTAGACCTATATGAATACATTGTCATTACCTTTAAGAAGTACATTACATCGTTTTTTCCAATACACCTCTTGGTACGCCCTTCAGCAATTGATAGATGACCCCCCTCTGTTGCTGGGCTCCTAATTGTTAATGTGAAGAGCAGTGTGTGGCTTTCCATGGTTAGCCCTAATTGTAACTGAATTCTTGCTTTTCCCATGCCAACAGTTTTACATGTATAGATAATCTGTCAAAAAATGTATAATGATGTGTACCAATAAAAACTTTATTTAAAAATTAAAAAATGTGTGTAGGAAGTAACATTTTAGGAAAGGAAGCAAAAGAGAATTATCCAAAGGTCTTTGGGTTAGGTGCTTTCACCAGAGAATTTGTGTCTGAGAATCTTGTCTCAAGATATCCACGTGGATGCTCCCTCCCTACAGCATATTTTGGATGGACCGGTCGGGACCCAGCTGATAATACAAGCATTTAAGGTATTGGTACTATCAATCACCTTAGCCTAGTATTGTATCTGCCATAGTGCAGTGACATTCAATAATCAACAAACAACTGTATCTATCTAATTATGGTAACGATCTTGATACATCTTTTAACTTTGAGCAACATTATTTCAATCCAGTTTGTTGCTTATTGATGAGGACTTTCTTGGTAACTTGGGAATTAAGTAGGGCATTGACTATTTGTCAAAATCTACGGTCAGGAATCTAAACAATGTTCTTTTGTCCTGTTCAACAATTATAAATATCTATATTCCCTAAGAAATCCATAACCAGCAATCAAACTCTCATCACTATTTGCTCTGGTTTTCAAATATTAGTCTCTCACAGATGGTGAGAATACATGAAGTGCTTTCTTGAATGTTTTGTGATTTAGGCAAATATGTTTTACAGTTTGTAAAAGGGGACCGCCACGATAACAACATCTATTTTTTGAAGTGGCTTATCATTGTTTATAAATATTTTTTTTATATGTTTTTAAGTGTATGATATTGTTGTATCAATAAATATGTTTTAATTTCTATGTAGGATGAATTGTAGCTTCAATTTCCACCTGAATTCAAGCACAGCTGATTTCTTTCTATACCTGCAAACAAGGTTAAATATTGGTTATATTTTATTCAGTTTGTCAGGTTATAATCCTAAGAAGTGTTTTTAAAAGTCTCTATTACCAAATTTTAGAAGTGATTAACATTATCTCATATCTTATAATTGCAGGCCAGATCCAGACTTAATTAAGACAGACCACTTACAATAGATGTGTCAGTTTGAACTACATGTGTGCAGTACAAGGAATTCTGCATTGAGACACAGGCAACTGATGCTGTGTTCTGTGCGAACTCAAGATATGCATGGTGGGTGGACAAAGGCATGCTAGTCGTAACGTAAGGGCTCGGCTAAGCTCGTACATACGACTAAGTATTCTGCAAGTAGAGGCACAGGGAGAATTCCTGCATGTGGAATTTAGGATAGCAAATTGTATACATCAACAGCCGTATCCCCTATAAGGGAACGATTCCTGGGGGTTCTACTTGAGAATCTTTATTGTCCAGAAGATCTCAAGAGCCTTCAGGGCCATATTAGAGTTAAGAAAACTAAATGGGTATCTCAGGTTGACATCTTTCAAAATGGAGTCAAATCCATACTGGTAAAGTTGCATGAATTTTTTACCTCTGGGGGACCTGAATGACGCTTCTCTTCATGTACCACTATTTGCTTGTCATAATATTTCCTCCGGTTCAGTGTCTTTAGGAAGCACTATCAATATACAGAATTGTTCTTTGGCTTTTTGATTACAAAGGTTCTAATTCCAAAGATTGCAGTTATTGAGTGATTGAGATATAAGGGGATATACGTTTGGCTGTAGCTCTGCTATTAATTGATTGCAACCCCAAGGCCGGTGCTAGCGTGTTTGGTAACCCCCTACAAACTATACATTTATGCCCTCCTATTTAATGTAATGTTAAACACCAGTGACCTTCCTACAATACAGTATCCTTGTGAGTGTAATAAAATACATGATGCAATCTTGTAATAACTATAAAACAAATCCTAGTACTACTATAGTACAAATCTATGTAGTACTACTATACAATGGAGACCACGCCCTAATATCTACAATATATACAAGTGGCTGATATACAATAAAGACTTCATCTTAGTCACCACTATACATCCTAGTATCCTTGTAATGCCATACAATATACATTGTATATACGCAATACAGACTTAGGGACAACAATACCATTATTCTAGTAATTGCTATAACATACACACCACGGCCCTGATTCAGAGATTGAAAATAAGAACTTAAAGTTACACCTGGGCTAAACCATGTTGATTTCAGGGGAGTCAAATTTCATTTGTTGCAACAGTATTATAGTTAAAAGGTGATGTTTCCCAGCTCAAGTCTAATTAGCAGTTTAAAAGTGAAGCTGATCAGGTATCTGTGTGCAATAAGTAAAAGCAAAGCATTCTCCCTGCATGCATAGAATAAAATTAACTTGACTCCCCCAGAAATCAACATGGTTTTGCCCAGGTGTAACTTTAAGTTCTTATTTTCAGCCTCTGAATCAGGCCCCACATCCTTTAGACCACCATACAATACAGATTGCTTACTACTTTACAATGAGTTCAACATTCTTGTAATAACCATGCAATAAAAAACACCTTATAATGAGTGTCATAAAAAAAACTGAAAATATGTTTGTAAACACAATACAAAATAGCCTTATGAGCTTACTGTTATCCAGTGATACTTCTCTTTTCCCAGCCTTCCAATATGCCTCCTCTTGTCAGTCTTCAGCATTCCATTCTGCCCCTCTTTCTCCTTCCAATATGCCCTCTCTTGTCAGTCTCCAGCTTTCCAATATGACTCCTCTTGTCTATCTAGAGCAGGGGTAGGCAACTTTAAACACTCAAAGAGCCATTTGGACCCATTTCCACCAGAAAAGAAAACCTTGGGAGCCACAAAACCTTTTTGACACCTAAAATAAAGATAACACTGCATATATCGGTTTTTACCTTAATGCTATGTACAGAAAAAAAATTAATGTGCTGCATTTATTAAATCAATGAACTGCTACAGAGAAAATTACATTTTAATTCTGCAACAAAAATATTTTGTGTCCAGTCAGCCTTATACCCCCTACTTCTGTGTATCCAACCAGCCTTATTGCCCCTTCCTTCCGTGTGTCCAATCAGTCTTATTGCACCTTCATTGTGTCCAGTAAGTCTTATTGCCAACTCTTTGTGTGTCCACCCAGCCTAATTGCCCCCTCCTTCTGTGTCCAGCCAACCTTATTGTCCCCTCTTTATTTGTGTCCAGTCAGCCTCATTAGCTCCTTCTTTTGTTTGTTCAACCAGCCTTATTGCCCCTCCATATTAACTGCCCCTTATTACTTGTCCAGCCTCCATATATCTGTCCATCTCTATGTCCAGCCTCCATATATTTGCCCCTGTTATTATGTCCAGTCTCCATATATTTGCCCCTGTTATTATGTCCAGCCTCCATATATCTGCCCATGTTATTATGTCCAGCCTCTATATTGTCTGCCCCTGTATCTATGTCCAGTCTGCATATTGTCTGCCCCTGTTGCTATGTCCAATCTATATATTGTCTGCCCGTTTCCATGTCCAGCCTCCATATTTCTGCCCGTTTCATTGTCCTGCCTCCATATTTATGCCCCTCTTCTCCAGCCTCTATATTTATGCCATTCTTGTCCAGCATCCATAGTTCTGCCCCTCTTATCCAACCTCCATATTTAAGCCCCTGTTTTATTGTCCAGCCTCCATATTTATCCCCCTCTTGTCCAGCCTCCATATTTCTGCCCCTCTTGTCCAGCCTCCATAGTTATTCCCCTGTTTTATTATCCAGATTCCATATTTATTCCCCCCTTGTGCAGCCTCCATATGTATGCCCCTCTTGTGCAGCCTCCATATGTATGCCCC
Organism: Limnodynastes dumerilii; assembly: GCA_011038615.1. Taxonomy (NCBI): domain Eukaryota; kingdom Metazoa; phylum Chordata; class Amphibia; order Anura; family Limnodynastidae; genus Limnodynastes; species Limnodynastes dumerilii. Next base: position 51,583 of record WWET01001903.1, on the reverse strand, counting down.
TCTTGTGCAGTCTCTTATTCTTTCTTACCTTTGTTGCTCTCGCTGCTTCCTTCCTCTGTGGTGCTCCTGTCCCTCTCCCGGCGGTCACATATCCATATAATCAGCACTGGTTATACAGGGCTGCTACGGGAGCCCTGTATGACCAAATCTGTTTCTATGAATGACAGTGACCGTCGTCGTCATTCACAGTGACTGATTTGGTCATACAAGGCTCCTGTAAGAGTCCTGTATTACCGATACTGCCGATGTGTAAAAAAAAAAAAAAATGTGTAAAAAAAAAAGAAAAAAAGTCCAGCCGCATGTACAGCGGCACTGCACGGGCTCAAGTCACTGACTACAAAAACCTTTGTCCCGAGAGTCTCTTCTCTCGGGACATGGTGTCAAGCGGGTGGAACTTTGGAGGGAGCCGCAGCAGACGGCTTAAAGAGCCGCATGCGGCTCCGGAGCCACGGGTTGCCGACCCCTGATCTAGAGTCTTCCAATATAACCAACTTTCACCAGCCTTCCAATATGCTACCTCTTGTCTGTCTCCAGCCTTACAATGTGACCCTCTTGTATATGTCCAGCCTTCCAATGTGCCTTTCTTGTATTTCTCCAGCCTTCCAGTTTGCCCCCTTTTGTCTGTCTCCATCTTTACGATATGCCCTCTTTCTCCAGTCTTTTAATATGCCCCCTCTTTTATTTCTCCGGACTTCTTGTCTTTCTCCAGCCTTCCAATATGCCCCCTCTTGTCTGTCTTTAGTCTTCCAATAGTCTTGTCTTTATCCGGCCTTCTGAAATGCTTCCTCCGTCTTCCCCCAACCTTCCAATATGCCCCGTCTTGTCTGTATTCAGCCTTCTAATATGCTCTCTCTTGTCTTTCTCCCGCTTCTTTAAGTCCCTAAGTTTCCAGCTTATTTAACAGTCTGCGATGTGGCACAGTGTCAAAAGCCTTACTAAAATCTAGATAATCTATGTCTACAGCTCCCCTTTTATCTAATACTTTACTGACCCAGTCAAAATTTTCAATAACATTTGTTTGACATGATCTTCCCCCAGTGAATCCATGCTGCTTGGGATCCTGTAAGTTACTGGATTTAATTTGTTCCTTTAACAGTGTTACGATCAATTTCCCTACGACTGATGTTAGACTCACTGGTCGGTAGTTTGCCACTTCTTCTCTACTTCCACTTTTATGCAGAGAGACGACATATGCTATTTTCCAGTCCTCTGGAATGTCCCCAGTTATTAGTGACTGGTTGAATAATTCAGTTAATGGTAGCCATCACCAATCCAAGCACTTTTAGTAGCCTTGGATGTATCCCATCGGGTCTCATTGATTTTTCCACTTTCAGCTTTGAAAGTTCTTTTAATACCTTATCATCAGTGAAAGTAGTAGCAATTGCCCCCATTGTATTAATAGCCTTCCCATTTAAAATTGCTTCCTTTCTTTCTCTTTCCTTTCGTTTGTGAATATTGGACAGAAATAGCCTTACTATATCCTCTTTAGTTTTTCGCCTTTCATTTATATACTTAAAAAAGCATTTGTCCCCTTTTTGTGGGCCAGTTTTCCTCAGTTTGTGCCTTTGCTGCCATGATAACCTTTTTAGCCTCCTTCTGCTTTGCAAAATACTCCTCCCTATCATCATTATTTTGAGTGTGCTTATAATTTCAAAAGGCCGTCTTTTTTGCTTTCACTATATTTGTGGGTTTTTTCCTAACCTTTCATATACAAAGGTCTGTTGCTGTTAACGATGCATTTTTTAAATTTCCCAACTGCTCCTTTACTTCTTTCATGTGCCTCCACTCTGCCAAAGAATCATTTCCCCATTTCTCCATTTCCATAATATCCGCCTTCCTAAAGTAAGCACCCTTGTCTTTGTGTGCTACGTGTCTCTCTCAGTAATTAAACTGAACCATGCTGCTTGATGATCACTGGTATCCTAGGTTTTCTCCCACGCTTACTTCTGAGATTCTGTCACCATTTGTACCAAATCTAAGATGACCTCTTTGCGAGTGGGCTCTCTCACCAGTTGCCTAAGGGACACTCCCTGTAATGAATTTAAAATGTCCCCAGTTCTAGTGGAGTTTGCTGAAGACTCACCCCAGTTTACATAAAGTAGATTAAAATCTCCTATGTTTATTACCTCCCCTTTTAGTGCCATTTTAGCAATGTCTTGCAATAGAACATTGTTCATTTCCTCCTTTTGCCCTGGTGGCCTATATATCACTTCCGTACGAAGAATAACCCCCTGGGTTTCTTTGGTTACCCAAAGTACCTCGGTTTTTTCTCCAATACTCCCTATTAAAGTTGAATTTAACCCTTCCTTAACATACATTAATACATCTCTTCCAATATTTCCTACTCTATCTTTCCTAAATAAATTATAACCCGGTATAGCTAGGTCCCAGTCATGATTTTTATTGCACTATGATTCCGTGATTCTCGCAATATCAAGATTATCCCTTGACATTTTTGCTGTTAGTTCAGGGATTATATTTCCTAAGCTCCTAGCATTTGCACATGTTTCTCTGAGAGGCTGCATTATGAATCTTTTATTCTTCTGTTTATTATTACTAGATATGTTTACATTGCTTCTTCTGTTATCTTTTCCACTAGTTGCTGTGGCTATGCTATCTGTCATTATTAACTGCCACAACACTTGGATGGGTGAGCAGTTATTTTTATTATTTGTATCACTGCCCCCATCCCCTGGTTTAAGTGGTTTCTAATAAGGCATTCAAACTGCTCACTTAGAATATCTGTTCCTACAGAAGATGGGTGCACGCCACCCTTTTTATACAAGTTACTGTTTTGCCAGATTGCATGGCTATGTTTTATGAACCCAAGTCCTTCCACATGACACCACTTCCTAAGCCACAGATTGAAATCACTAATGCACATCATTCTACCTTCTTTAAATCTGTGTACTTGCAGCATGTCAGAAAAAGTAACAGTATTTGCCACATGCTTAAGAGCAGTTCCCAACTTTCTAAATTCATCTTTAACAGCCACAACTCCAGCATTGGCTAAGTCATTTGTCCCAAGGTGGATAATGACATCAACCTCCATTTCCTTGTTCACTGTCTTTAGAACATTTAAAATGCACTTTTTATCCTGTGAAGCTATAGCTTTAGGCAAGAACTTCACCTGATTTTTTGTTTCAGAACTTCTTTCCAGCTGAATACCCCTAACAATAGAATCCCCCATAAGAAGTGCAGTCCTTTTCAGGGATTCCGTATTCCCGCCATCAGGTTCCCTCAACACCTCATGCTCTGTAATACACTACAGCCCTCCAAGTGTTGTATATGAGTTTTGCAAGGGCACAGATTGTGCAGTGTGTCCTTGCACAAGTGGAACCTTCTTACCAGCATTCTTCACCATAGTCCACCCAGTACGCCTCCTAGGAACTCTCTGAGGCAATGGTGGCATCAAAGAAACAGACATCCTGCGATCTCACCATACATTCCAGCTAACTTAACTTAACGTCCGGGAGACTCTCGGAATCCAGGGAGATCTCCCAGACTTCCGAGAGAGGACCCTTTTCTCCCGGAGGCAATACAATGTCCGGGAATAGTATTATTCCCGAACACTGTATTGTCACATACACAGTGCCCGGACCGCTGCATCCAGGCACTGTGTATGTGTTGCTATGGCAATACATACACAGTGCTTGGACGCAGCGGTCCGGGCACTGTGTATGTGTTGCCATAGCAACACATACACAGAGCCTGGACGCAACTGTCCGGGCGCTGTGTTTGTTTACTGCCGACGCTGCCGTCAGCGTCATACAGAAGAAAAGGCGCCGCAGAGGACGGAGGGTGAGGAAGAAGACTAAACAGGTAAGTGATTTATGGAAGCTTTTAATGGATTCAAGTATGAGGGGGAGAGGGGTATTGTGAGGATATAGTAAGTGTGTGTGTGGGTCTGTGTCCATTAATTTCTTGTTGAAAAGATGGTAACCCTAGAATTCACCTCTCCTTAAAATTGCTTTGCATATGCGCCGGATTACATCACCGACGCACTGTTCACGATATGCCTGCCAGAAGACGCCAGCCATTGCAGAGCTAGGAGAGTCAGCAAATGAGAAGTCAGAAG
>WWET01001902.1:286729-297786 GCA_011038615.1 Limnodynastes dumerilii | reverse complement strand
GGGGGGGGGAGGAAATGTAATACTAGTGTACTTAGTCATTTAATATTCCAATTTCTGTTTTTGTTTTTGTTTTTTGTTTTTTCTATAATTAGAAAATTAATTTTTTAAGCAGTATTTCATTGAGATATCATATTATTGATATCATATTATGTTTTTGGTATTAAATCTCTATCCAGCAATCTATATTATGTATAACTAACAAACATATTTTTTAAAATGTATTAATATTGTCTGTAATCAACATTCTTTTTATTAATTTGTCTTGGTATGACATATTGGCTTTTTAATTTATACAATACACGTTTTCACTGTAGGAGAAAAAATGGCAGCAACAAATATTGGGTCTGATCCAGAACAACGCTTCGGAGCGAATTTACGCGTGGCGGAGATGTAAAATCACCCTTTGGTAACTACTGCGCATGCGCACCATAGAAAATACGCACCGCAACGTAGTGTAATTGTGAACGTATGGGCCATTCACGTATGTGTCACGTAAATACCTACGTGTGGGCATGCCAATTTTACGTGCGTCCAAAATACGTCTGAAATACGTGAAGAAGGTGGGGGGTGGTATTTAAAGTGTACAGTATGGGCGTGCTTAGCTGCGTAAATTCATCTAGCCCATACGTACATGTGCGCATGACTGCGGTTACGTTGGAAAAAGTTAAGGTAGGGTTTGGAAAGCATATCTTGACAAAATATGTACGTTCAAGGGGTGTGCCGAGGGGAGTGTAACGAATTTACGCGCACGAAAATACGCTCCGCGAATAAACGTACGGCAAACGTAGTTCTGGATAAACCCCATTATGCTTTTTTAAAATGTGGCTATTTGTATTAGTAATCAATTGGTTAATACAACAGGTGATTTAATTATATCTTACTTAAAACCACCCCTAAACATGAGACTCCTTACCTTCTGATGAAATCATCCATAGTGATGAAGAAACGCGTCAAGGCGGCTCTCTGAACCCCCCTGTACTTGCCCTTAGTACCCACTATTTGTCTGTGCCTTTGGATCCCTGAAATTGGACAATCCTTCATTATAGCCCCTCACCACTAAGAGACTCTATCTATACGGCAGCACAGCGTGACAGGCTGTTGACGATATCCTGCCTCACACAGGCGACTTCTAACCCGGCTGGAGCTGGGAACGGACACTGCGGCGGTGATTGCTGCATACTTACCACACTGTCGGCGCAGCTAGTGTTGAACTCAGCTGGAGTCGATAGCTGCTACTTTGGTGGCGAACGCGGCACACATCCCAGATTGCTGACATCTCCAATTGTTGTCTAGGATCGTTGATGGTGCGCAGAGGTTTTGGACACCCTTGGTACGGCCCACATATACCGCAGCAAGTGTAGCAGGCTATACTGCCTTGCTGGCCTTTACCTATTCCTCACATCACGATTGTAACAGCCGCCAATACCATCTTCCTGTGTAGTTCATTCATGGTAACATCAAGCCTACGGATAGCAGGTGGTGAATAGAGGCATATTTTTAAAACCTATTTGGCATTATTACATGAATAAATCAAGTGAAGAGATCCATTCTGAGGAAAAGTTCTACAGATCACAGAGAAGCTAAATACTGTATCTATTTACCATCTATTGGAATACCCTCTATTGTCTATACAACTTAAGGATTGCTTCCAAGTGCACTTTATCTGCAGTTGCCTGATCAACAATGTTTTTAGTTTTTATCTTTATGTAATAAGTGTAAAAAAGTGAATGCACTTTTATTCTAAGCGCTGTTTTCACTTTATCCATTTATCTATTGTGGGATTCCCTCTCCCCTCCACAGCTGCTGGAATAATTAGTATCTACATTTTATATACTATTTGCCACTTCAGCATATTTTAACCTCCTAACGCGGTTATCTATTTTTTCTGATTCTTATTGTGGCACCAGGTTTAGAGGCAAAAAAATCGGACATACAGTTGGTTGGGAGTCTCGATTCCCAAGTATCGTATTTTATCAGCCCACTTCAATGGCGGGAAGGGAGGAGAATCAGTCGGCACAGTACCCCTAAGCGGGAGGACATGGGATTTATCCCAATTAATGTACAGCCCGGAAAAACCACCAAATCGTTTAACTATATCCAACAAAGCAGCAATAGCAGCATATGGGTTTGCCAAAAAAAGGAGAACATCATCAGCGTAGAGCGCTATCTTTTCCTCCCTACCGCCGACCATCAGGCCCTCCACCGCCGAAGTGTCTCTTATGCAGCATGCTAGTGGCTCAATTGCCAAAGCAATTAAAGCCAGGGACAGAGGACACCCATGCCTGGTTCCCGTTTAACTCAAACCCCTCTGACATAAACCCATTTACCAGAACCCTAGCTACTGGTGCATAATATAACAACCTTAGCCAGCCGATGAATGCCTCTCCAAATCCCATCCTCTCCAGGACTGCCCACAAATATTGCCATTCAATGGAATTGAATGCTTTTCTTGCGTCCAAGGAAACTATCACTGGCATCTCGTATTCCGTATGTTTCAACTGTAAATGTGAATAGAGTGGCCGGAGATTGATATTAGTGGCCTTGCCCGGCATAAAGTCAGTTTGGTCGGTGTGTATAACTTCGCCAATGACTTTATTCAACCGAATCGCCAGGACCTTAGAAAGTACCTTTACATCTGTATTTAGCAAAGATATAGGCCTATATGAGTCTACTAGCTCCGGGTCCTTTCAGCAAGACCACAATCAACGCCTCAGACATGGACCTTGACAACACACCATTCTCCAGCAACTCTTGATATTTTTGAAGTAATAGAGGGGCGAAAAAGTACACACGTTTTTTATACAGTTCTACAGGGATCCCGTCCACCCCTGGAGCCTTGTTATTAGGAAAGGAAGCAATTGCATCCCTCACCTCCTGTAACATAAGAGGACCATCCAAGTACTCCCTGCTATCAACAGTGAGGCCAGGGAGGGTAATATTAGACAAATATGTGTGTAATTCCTGAACCGTATATGTCACCTGGCTACTATATGTTTTTTGGAAATGTTTCACAAACACCCCAGCAACCTCATGCAATCCTGACTGGCGCACTCCTTCTTCATCCATATCACTCACAGTCCCAGCAGAAGCCCTCTCACCCCTAGCCATACACGCAAGAAATCTCCCACCCTTGTCCGCCTCCATGTATTGAGTATGGGAGGTAAACAATAACTTTCTTTTGGCTTTATCCACCAAATATTTCGTCCATTCCTTCCTTGCAGCAAACCATGCATATCTATCCTCTGACATTCCGGACTTTACATACCTTGCCTCCAAATCCTCAGCCAACCCAGCTAACCGCACTTCACGTTCCTGTGAGAGAGGCTTAATGACATTTACACTACTAATCAAAGTTCCCCTTTAAAAAGGCCTTAAAGGAATCCCACTGAATGGTAAAGGACTTTGTGTTTACGTTATCAGAGAAATATCCCTGCCACTGCGCCTCTAGATCACACCCTGCCCCTAATCTAGTGAGCCAGTATGGGTGAAAGCGCCAGAATCTTTGTCCCACTATCAACTCAGTATCCAGCGACAACAACAGTGGTGAGTGATCCGACACCCCATGTGCTTTGTACTCGACAGAAATCACTCTGCGAATCAAAGCAAAGGAAACCAGGGCCAAGTCAATGCGCGAAAACGCATTATAGGTGGTTGAGAAACAAGAGTACTGTCTCCCACTTGGATATTTAAACCGCCATGCATCTATTAGTCCCATTTCCTGTATAACGTCAGAGAATATAGTAGCTCCCCCACCCATATCTCTCCCCGTCCCCTCCCTCCATCTGTCAAGTTGTCTGTGAAGTACATTATTATAATCTCCAACACATACAACCTGTACTCCCGGAGTCTTAGCCATGAACTCCCCACATTTCTTCATAACTTCACCATTATAAGGAGGGGGGATATAAACGGCCAGTATGAGGTAAGGTTGCATATTAATTTTAACAGACAAAAACACATATCGGCCCAAAGGGTCAGTCATACATTCAAGGACTCTACAGTTCAGTCGTTTATGGATCAGTACAGATACTCCTCTGGACATTGTTGTGTGAGATGAATGAAATGCTTGCCCCACCCATGGCTTTTTAAGGCTGAGGACCCTGGACCCCTCCAGGTGTGTTTCAGTCAAACATACAATATCAGCATTATGCAATTTGATTTGTCTTAACACCAACCCTCTTTTTACTTTATTATTAAGACCCCTAACATTCCAAGTTAGCAGAAGGAGAGGGCTACTTTTTACTACATTACATAACATGGAAAATCAATCTGAAACCTCATACAGAATGCCTCAAGCACTATCCAACATTGCATTGGTGTATCCCCAATAGCCCCAATAATATTCCAACCACCACCAGACCTGACTTGACATTGAAAACCTAACTGATTCCTATTTGGAACCCTAACCATCTCAATCCACCCCTTACCCTCCCTGTATAACCTTGTACCCCAACTTAAGGTATACTTATAATATTCCCTTACCCTGCACCAATTTACCGAGACACAAAACTAATCTCTCTGCTCACTCAGTAGTAATCCCTTCCAACCCCCCTGAATTACCCTTAACTACCCTTATGAGGAGACTGACTACTCTATCTAAAACACAACATTACTCCCCTTTATATACAGATCTAGCTTGCCCCATAATAATGGATACAGGTTTTGCCCGAATACTTTAAACCATCAATGCAAACATCAAATCACATGAAAACTCAGCATAATAATGAAAAGAGTTTGCCGTATCAGTGGTCCAACGGAGCCCTTGCCGGAGCCACTCTGTCCAACCATGCAGCCGCCTCCCTGGAGGATTCGAAGAAGTGCGTGGAGCCGTCTGCCACCACCCGAAGCCGGGCCGGATACACCATGGAATAGGGATATTGTAATTCTCTCAATCGCCTCTTCACTTGACCAAATTGAGCTCTGCTTTTTTGAATTTCCATAGGAAAGTCCGGGAACACAGAGACTTTTTGACCATTGTATTCCAGAAAGCCTTTAACACGTACCATCCTCAATATAGAATCCCGATCCCTGTAATGGAGTATTTTAGCTATAAATGTCCTTGGCGGAGCTCCTGGTGGTAGACTTCTTGTGGGTACACGGTGTGCCCTTTCCACTGTGAACTGAGACGTAAACTCATCTGTACCAAAGGTTTCCGTAAGCCATTTCTCTAGGAATGTTTCAGGTGACGTTCCTTCAGCTTTCTCCGGAAGGCCAACGAATCGTAGGTTATTCCGTCTTAGGCGCCCCTCCATATCTGTCAAACGTTGCTTACAAAACGATACCTGGGATGCCAGCTCAGTAATTCTAGTCGACAGTGGAGCTGTAGTGTCCTCCAGATTCGATATGCGTTGCTCAGTGTCTCTCACCCGCTCTTTTATCTGTTGCATATCTTGTCTAATTAAGGACAGGTCTACTTGCACCTCGCCAATTTTTTCAGTGACTTTTCTCTCCGAAGAGGTGATGGCCTCTAAAAGTTGCTGCATGGAAATAGGTGGTTCACCAGCCGGTGTACCTTCAGGTTCCAAAGGCGGTGGAGGGGGGGAACTCTCCGCAGGAGGATGCCGGACAAAACGCTCCAACCGAGCAGCTGCAGTAGACGCACCATGTTTCCCCATTTTCTCCCACCACTGATGCGGAAACAATACTCCAGCAATTAGGAACAGCCACACAGATAATATTACAGTCTGTTCTCCAACAAGATGTTGCTTAGGTGACACCAGAGTAAATATTTTGACACAAAGTAGGATGATAATTCAAAGGTATATGCACACTCTTTTTCTCAGCTTGCTAGATACCTATAATATACAGGTAGAACAGCAGTACATAGCGCTACTCCAGATTCACTGTATTTGATTATATCAGCTTTTGTACTGTTCAGTACCCAGTAATCCGCTGCACTGGTACAATATTAGGTCCTAAATATATTCAGCTGGCAATATTTGAGCCTCAAAGGCAAGACAGACAGAAGTACATATGCTGGTGCAAATAGGATGATAATTCAAAGGTACATATACTGGTAGAAGCACACTCCTTTCCAGCTTGCAAGCCACATGAAAGAGATATGTTATACTGTGGAGGAAAGTGCACTCAAAGTTCACTGTACTTTAATGCCCCAAGTGTATGATGAATAGTGAATTTTATAGTTTAGTGATATTTCACCTCTTTTAAACATATGATTAAAAGTTATATTTTATTTTTCTATTTTTCTCCCACCTTTTGTACCCAGCACTGAAATGATGATATGATAGGCAGTTTATTATTTTGTCTTATTCATATTTCATTTGTTATAATATTTTAGTGCGCCTTAAATAGGTTCAACTTTCTCTTTGTATTGTACTATTGCATTAAGGACCTATGTGGCAGCACCCCTCATGTTCTATGTCGTTCACTGACAATGGAGTGTTATTCTAGATTCCATATAATTATGGTTTAATTTTTTCATATCAAATAATAATAAATAATCTCTTTAACACCCCATATTTATTTTGTTATTGGTGTAGAACAATTATTTTTTCTAATTATTGTCAAAAGAGGGTTAATATTGATAACCATATTAATAGTTTTGTCTCTGGGCAATTAGAGACTCACTGTGCGGTCCCTCATATGTACCCAGCTCCCAGTTTCTCAATCTTGGTGCTGGCTGCATTTGTATTTTTCTGTACCCTTATGAGGAGACTGACTACTCTGTCTAAAACACAACATTACTCCCCTTTATAAACAGATCTATCTTGCCACATACTAATGGATACAAGTTTTGCCCGAATACTTTAAACCATCAATGCAAACTATAAATCACATGAAACCACAGCATAATAAGGAGAAGAATTTGCCGTATCAGCGGTCCAGCGGAGCCCTCGCCGGGGCCACTCTGTCCAACCATGAAGCCGCCTCCCCGGAGGATTCGAAGAAATGCGTGGAGCCGTCCGCCACCACCCAAAGCCGGGCCGGATACGCCATGGAATAGGAATATTGTGGTTCTCTCAATCTCTTTTTCACTTGAACAAATTGAGCTCTGCTTTTTTGAATTTCCAAAGGAAAGTCCGGAAACACAGAGACTTTTTGACCATTGTATTCCAGGAAGCCTATAGTACGCACCATCCGCAATATAGAATCCCGGTCCCTGTAGTGGAGTATTTTTGCTATAAATGTCCTAGGTGGAGCCCCTGGTGGCAGGCTTCTTGTAGGCATGCGGTGTGCCTTTCTACTGTGAACTGAGACGTAAACTCATCTGTACCAAAGGTGTCCATAAGCCATTTCTCTGGGAATGTTTCAGGTGACGTTCCTTCAGCTTTCTCCGGAAGGCCCACGAACCGAAGGTTGTTCCTTCTTAGATGTCCTTCCATATCTGTCAAACGTTGCTTACAAGACGATACCTGGGCTGCCAACTCAGTAATTTGAGTTGGCAATGAAGCTGTAGTGTCCTCCAGCATCGATATGCGTTGCTCAGTGTCTCTCACCCACTCTTTTATCTGTTGCATATCTTGTCTAATGAAGGACAGGTGTACTTGCACCTCACCAATTTTTTCGGTAACTTTTTTCTCCGAAGAGGTGATGGCCTCCAACAGTTGCTGCATGGAAATCGATGGTTCACCAGCTGGTGCACTTTCAGGTTCCAAAGGCGGTGGAGGGGGGGAACTCTCCGCAGGAGGATGCCGGACAAAACGTTCCAACCGAGCAGCTGAAGTAGACGCACCATGTTTCCCCATTTTCTCCCACCTCTGATGTGTAAACAATAGTGCACACACCAGTATTCAAGCACTTAAGAGCAGCCACACAGATATTATTACAGTCTGTTCCCCAGCAAAATGTCACTTAGATTACGCAGAAGTAAATATGTTGACACAAAGTAGGATGATATTTCAAAGGTGTATGCACCGGTGAAGGCACACTCTTTTTCAGCTTGCAAGATACTTATAATATATAGGTAGAATTGCAGTATACAGCGCTAATTCAGGTTCACTGTATTTTATTGTATTGTCTTTTGGGATGTTCAGTACCCAGTCAGCAGCTGCACAAGCACAATACTGGGTCCTAAGTATGTGCAGCTGGTAAGATTTGTGCTTCAGATTTTCCAGAAAACACATATAATGCAGCAACCACCACACAGTATAAGCAGCTAGTTATACTCAGTCTACAGCTGATAAACAACAGTATAGCCGCCAAGATTAGTTCAGGTGTAGGAGACAGGCCTCAGCCTTATAGTATTCACATATAACAGGTTACCAACGGGAAGTATGATCAACCTGTCACCGCTTTTCACAGCAAAATGTCACACAGGACAGACAGAAGTGCATGTGTTGGTACTAAATAGGATGATAGTTCAAAGGTATATATACTGGTAGAAGCACACTCTTTTCCAGCTTGCAGGCCACCTTAAAGAGATATATAGTGCTGTAGAGGAAAGTGCAATCAAAGTTCACTGTACTTTAATGTCCTCCAAGGTATTCAGCACCCAGCCAGCAGCACAAGCACAGTATTAGATCCAAGGACTGTCCAACTCCTCCCAATGTTTTACAGACTCTAAAGGCTAGTTATATCAAATAATATGTGCAGGAAAACAAATTGCAGCTTACACTGGGCCTCCGTTGGGTCTCACTGTCAGGGCCTCTGTACACTGGCAAGATCCACCCCCTCCTCCTTCTTTACTTGCTGGCTAAGATGGCGCTGCTCCTCCTGTATTTTTGGCGTCAAACCATCCTCTGTTATTACGGCACCGTCTCACCACTCCCTGGGCTATGCTGAAGTCTTCTCCACGGCACTAGAAGGTTCTGCACCCAGCTCCACTACGCCACCACCACACCTCACCTCCAGCAGTGTCCCCTCCGTCCAGTTTCACTGTAGCAGTCTGCCGCCGTCACCGCAAGGGCTCCAAACTACCGCCAGCACTTAGCCCCCGCTCCTCCAGGCTTCTCCCCCAGTCTCCAGAACTCAAATATATTGGGCAAATCAGGATGCAACAGGGCTATGCAGGATATTTAGCCGGGAGCTGCTCTGTTCTGCGTCCTACTCCTTGCGCGTCAAGCCACGCCCCCGCAGCGTTGGTATTCTTGCTGTCTCGGGAAGCGGTGCTCTTTAGATTAACGCTCTTTGTTTGGTAATACACCTTTTTGTGCCTTGAAACACAACCTGTGACTGGACCTTCTTTATTTTGTGGTATCATTGCGTGTGGATTTCCACCACATGCGATTGCATTTATTTTAGCGTTTAAAGTTGAGACATGAACTCAGCACTATCATCTATCACTAGTTAAGCATTTGGAATAGGTGTCTAAATGTGTCAGCAAACATTCCAGTTTCCAGAACTGGGGTCGAAGTCACCTAACCACCCGTTCCATCAGAAACCTGTTCCAGCTGCCAGAACGGGAATCTAAGACACTTAACAGCCCGTTCCGGTACCTGGAATATATGTACATATGTGTCAGAAACCGTTACAGCTGACGGAATGGGAATTTTAGACTCTTAGGCACCCGTTCCAGCAGCTGTAACGGTGGTATGAGACTATTAGGCACCTGTTCCGGGATCTGTAATATGTGTACAGATGCGTCAGCAACTTGTTCCAGCTGCCGGTACGGGGATTTGAGACTTTTAGGCACCCGTTACAACACTCTAAATATGTGTACAAATATGTGTACAGATGTGTCACAAACTTCTTCCAGCTGTCAGAACAGAGGTCTGAGACTGTTAAACACCTGGGGCAAGATTTACTAAGGTCGATTTGGTTGAAATCGCTGTAGTTAGTACTTTTTTAGCAGCGATTTTGACTGGTCCATATTTACAAAAGTCGAATTACATACAAATCGCCAGAGATGTGTGTTTATTCAAATCGCCAGTGTTTAAATCTCTCTGGCGATTTGTAGCATGACTGACATACAAATCTCTGGATTTACTAAGGTCGAGATGTAGTAAATCGTCAGAGATTTGCTTCAATTCGCCAGAGTTAAATCGCATGGGGTGAGTCTCGATTTCATTGAAATTGACACTCACTTAGCTTTTATAAGCCCCCATGTGCTTTAAAAAAAAATTTATAATGTGAATTTTAAATTTTCAAAATGGCTGCCGCAGCAAGCCGTTCACCGTTGGCAAGCAGCTGCCTATAGTACTATAAGTTAAATCATGCTGATGTGATACACTGCATGATTTAACTTACTGTACTATAAGCGTCAGCATGCCAAGGGTTAATGGCATGCTGTCGCCAGCATCTAGTGTCCGATAGACTTACACACAGTAAAAAATCTCCTCATGCACCAAATAAAATCCATATGTCCCCTCCGTCCCTATTAAGATAACTAAATGCTTACTTAGTTATCTTAAAAGAGAAGCCCCCGTCCGTCAAGTTTAAAAATTAAAATATGCATGTCCTTCCTACTATCCTAATCTAAATACACATGCCTGTCTTGTAAAAATCCTAGTGTCACATCTGTCCCCATTCTGTGCTGTATGCGTCCCCCTTCACCTAATTCTGTAAAATGTCTGAATGTAGTGTAGTGTATGTTAAAAAATGCATAGAGATAGGCATACCACAAAAAATGACCAATAACAGTTTTTAATAACTTTGCATTCTACTCACAGTTTGCAGTCATCTATGTTGACAGGCGCAGATCAGCTGCACGGCTGGATGGCTGGACGGCTGGACGGCAGGTACGCGCTCCCCTTCTGTCTGTGTGTTCCCGGCGAATGACATATGTCATGCCAGGGGCCACATTTATAACCTCTGGCACGGAATGACGTAATGGCGTGCCAGAGGTTATAAATGTGGCCCCTGGCATGACATATGTCATTCGCCGGGAACACACAGACAGAAGAGGAGCGCCTACCTGCCGTCCAGCCGTCCAGCCATCCAGCCGTGCAGCTGATCTGCGCCTGTCAACATAGATGACTGCAAACTGTAAGTAGAATACAAAGTTCTTACAAACTGTTATTGGTCATTTTTTGTTGTATCCCTGTCTCTATGCATTTTTTAACATACACTACACTACATTCAGACATTTTACAGAATTAGGTGAAGGGGGACGCATACTGCACACAATGGGGACAGATGTGACACTAGGATTTTTACAA
>WWET01001902.1:258597-270868 GCA_011038615.1 Limnodynastes dumerilii | reverse complement strand
TAGGGCACGCTGATGTCTTGTGAACGGAGCTGCCGGCGGGTGGAGCTTAGGCATCGGGACCCACCGGTGGCCAGTCCGGCTCTGAGTAAGTATGTGATGCCGAAATGTCCCGTTATCAGAGGTCAACAGGTGACATACAGTGTATCTATACACACACATTATATATATATATATATATATATATATATACATACAGTGTATACACACACACATATATACATCTACTTATATATATACACACACCCCACATGTACACTCCCCTGTAAAATAAACATTTTATATGCTGCTGTTAATAAATGAAGCCCTTCTCTTAACTCCTGTGATCCTCAGCGGCGCGCGGGCTGTCTCCTCTCTTCTTATTGATGTGATGCAGGGACGTGAAGGTCACGTAACTGCATTACCCTTCCCTTATTTTCACAGGGAGGGAAGAGGGGGTCGCAGGGCACAGTGATCCTCAGCGGCGCGCGGGCTGTCTCCTCTCTTCTTATTGATGTGATGCAGGGACGTGAAGGTCACGTAACTGCATTACCCTTCCCTTATTTTCACAGGGAGGGAACACTGACAACGGAAAGGTACATGGAGAGAGCAGCAGCTGCTCTGTGTATATGATCTACACATCCAACCTTTCCCAGGAAGAGACGTGTAGTATGTAAATGGAGGCGGGGGTACGGCCGAGCGCCATAGGCGATCGCATAGGATCGCCTAATGGTAGCACCAGCCCTGGTCCTTAATTGAACCCAGGAACTCTGAAGTACACTAGTACAATATGAAATATTTTGGACCTTTTCTACTTTTATGTTAAATCTTTGGACTTTTGTTTTCAAACATTGAACTGCATGTTACTTATCATATATTGATTATTTTTACTCCTTTGCAACTTTATTTTATTTTAAACTTAAATGTACACCCTATTGTCCTCTTTTATCCTTCATACCCTCTCTCTAGCTTACTATCTATTTATAATTTTTATAACCTGAGAGATTTTAGATAATATGTGATGTTTGGTTATAGATATCTATATGCATAATTTTGGGATGGAATTTAGAATTTTGTAGATTTTTTAGATTCTATCTCGGTATTTACACAACGCATTTTCCCCGTTTCTCCATTGTTTGGTTGAATAGCTTTTTTGGGGCTTAGTAGATGCCCTTGGGGAAGGGTGAACTTCCCTCTGTTCTTTCTTACCTTTCAGTTACTTACTTTCTTTACTTTAATCTTGTTTTCGTCATTCACTCCAACTTCTTCTTGTGTGCTCCACTGCCCAGCTTCTTCCGGTTGTCTCTTCCTAATATATGCTGGGCGTGACATCCATGAAGTCATCATGTCCAGCGTGTCGTTGCCGAGGAACCAAGGCGTTAAGGCTCACAGTGCCCTGGTTCCACTATTTAAAGGTCTGGTGCTGAGCCGTGGACCAGGTTGGGAGATAAGTCTCCATTCTGGTTGGCCGGCCAGCCGGCCGTGGGCTGCATAGAAACGGCCCTAAAACCACCGATGGCTGAGTGGCCCGGGGGGGCACATGCCACCCTGCTTACCGGCCCAGCCCACCTCTACTTGTGTGTGTCCAGTCATCATTTCTGCGCCTTCCTTGGGTGTCCAGTCAGCTTTCAGTCTCTTCCTTATATATGTCCAACAAACCTTTTGCCCCCTCCTTATGTGTTTGCAGCCTGCCTTCTGCCTCCTCAATCCATCCATCAATCCATCCACTTTTTCCTTGAATTTACATCTGTGCTTACTTACCTACTTTGAAGTCTTCTCTCTGCTTCTTCTTTCATCTGCAGCGTGCTCTCTCTGCAATGATGATGCTAATGTGACCTTAGGTCATGCCAGTGTCACCATGATGGGAGTGCACAACAACACAGACATAGTGTCTGGCCTTGTTAATAATACATTGGGCCAGTGCCATGGTACTGCTGGCAAATCCTGCCAGCTTCTTACTAAAGCAGTGCAGCCACACAACCCTACCACACTGTCGAGGGTCTAGCCTCCACATACATCCCCAAAACCATGCACAGTCCCTCACAATAAGGGTTGGAACAGCCTGCAGCCAGCGGATTTTATTAGTGGACCAGTGCAGTCAATACATTTTCAGACTGACTGCACTTACCTGCTGGGAACCTGGAGATTCCCCAAGCGGAGGAAATACAGGACAGTTAGTGCAAAAATAGATTTGTGGGGTCCCAGATATCTGTACAATCTGTACATTGTGCTTAATGCATAAGACGACCCTGCAGATAGGTGCAGGGAAGGAGCAGAGCAAGGAGCAGGTTAGGGGAGTAGGAGAGGGGGACAAGGCAAGTGTAGGAGCAGAGGAGAGACAGAAGAGAAGAAAAACAGATAGTTATAGATAGACATAGGTAGCTGGAGATAGATAGACATAGATAGTTGTAGAGGTAGGAGTGAAGGAGAGACATAGGTAGGACAGGAGAGCAGGATCAGGGAAAAAGGCCAGCATAGGAGTGGTGAAGAGAGGCAGACAGCAACAGGTGACAGACACAGGAAGAGAGACACAGACAGGAGTTGGGGCAGAGCTGAACAAGCAGCAGGACAGGGGGCCAAGCAAAAGACAATAGTGGGGGAGGACCAGGGACAAGTATCAGGGTGTGGGACAAGCCAAGCAGCAACAGAAACAATAATGGAACACAGAAATGGAGACGGAAACAAGCATCAGCCGTTACATGATTTACACAAACATGAATACTTTTTCTCTCTATACTAAAATTCCCCTCAGTCCTGCTACTAACAGTGCTATGTGACTGATCATACAGAGCACTGAGCATGTTTACCATACAACCTGGAGGGTGCATTGTGTGATATATGACACTTATTCTTATGCATTTCCCAATGTCCTAATCACCACCCACACAGCTTAAATTGTAAAGCTATATATAATCTGATGGTGCTATATAAAAACCTGTTAAATATATATTAAATAATACAAAATAAATATATTCAAAAAGAAATGATGCATTCTAAAAAATTATACCTGCCATGAGTAGATGCAGAATCCTGTGCCATTAAATTATTTTGCACAACAGGTGTTTTATAACATTTTTATTTCATGGTTGTCAGGATATATGTACAGATATCCCTTTTCTGCAGTCACTGTTATATGCATTATATGCTGCTTTTCCCCCTCAATGGAGTTTACTGTTGAGTATTGATTATCTGAAAAGGTTGTACACAAAGCAGACCAATGTTTGCTCAGCACAAGATGTTTGAGCTTCTAGGTTTCTATACTAAGAGGATCATTTCAGTTCCCACATCAGTGAAGGAGAAGGAGGAGTCTAGAGGCGGAAGACTGAGAGGAATAAAAGCACCTCCTGGAAGATAGAACAGCTGACAGCTGATAAGGGAAGACCTTTTTCCAGGCACACTCAGCTCTCTAGGCTCAGATTAGCTGCAAAGAGATAGAGGAGCAAATCCAGTAGAAATAAAACAACCAGCACCATGAGCAACAAATATGATGTGGTTGTGATAGGAGCCGGAATCTCAGGTAAGTAATAAATTAAACATTCACTCTAATTGGTAACTTGTTACTCTAACTTATTATACTTTCTCCATAAAAAAAACAAGTGTGTATGACAAGATGCATTAGATGGTTGTTCCTTTTACCAGTAGAAAAAAAAAAAGAGTGTATGTGTGTGTGTGTGTGTGTTTTTTTTACACATTGCCTAATCCACTGTGATCCTGTAGGAACTATCTTTATAATCCGTCTAGGCTGCAGGGCTCAACCTGACAAAGAACATCAGTGTAGTGAGATTATTGTTCATTTGCAATATATAGGATTTCAAAGCTGGTGTCTGTGTGCATTATATAGTTTTTTTTTTCCTATGTGATCTAAATGTAGAGATTTATAAATGTAACTGCACAGCCAACTGTTCTTTTTATTAGGATCATTATGTATTCTGCAAAAGATGCAACAGATAGATGGTAGATCAATATAAGTAATGGCTACTGTGCACAGTGTGAAGCTTTATAGACGTCTGCTAAGACAATTATAATATAATAACTTCATGTACATGCACATGAGTGAGGGGATTGTTTACTGGAGAAGTGGTTGATGAAAATTCACTGTGACAGAACAACAGCTATAGCAACAGGTTGCTTCTCTGTAAATGAATACATGTCTGTGTAAATGGTTGAAGCAAATAACCAGTCTGTGACAGAAGATGTACTGATTAAATATTGTCCATACTCCCATAGACAACACTAATACCAAGTTTAATATGGAAGGTGTATTTTAGAGAAACATTATTAAACATTAACAGCACAGTAGACTTTAAAGTAGACCTGATATATAATGTAGAAAAGAAGGGTGTTGCATATGCAATCTTTGCAGAAGTTTTCAGAAATGTATTTGTCTTCAAATGATCATATATACCGGTATATATTATAATCATATTTATATTTATATATTAGTTTTAGACAGATGTTTTTACTTTTGAAAATAGGAAATAAAAAAGGTTCCAACCAATCAGATTCTAGCTCTCACTTTCCTATTACATACTAGAAAATGTCAGCTAGAATCTGATTGGTTGTTATGGGCAGCATCTCCACTTTTCCTTCCCCGCAGTTTAGTAAATCTGGCCTTCTGTATCAGCACATACATTCATAGAAGGTTTAGTTCACAATGAACTGTAGCTATAATGGGATAAGTGTCATGGAACCTCCTGTTGGTGAGTTCCTAACTTGTGTTACATTATGTGGTAAGACAACTCTTCCATTTAAAAAGTATGCAGCAGCCATATTGGAAAGGTGTCAGTCTCCTACAGTAAACTGGTAATTTTTAAAAAGTGAACACAGGCTGCGCTTCTTTTACATAAAACATATATACTTGCACATAGTTCATATATATATATAATTTATATCTTTTATTTTCTTTTTCTTTTTTTTGTGGGTCTCACTTATTGCCTTAATACATTTTTCCACAAATCCAGTTCTTAAAATCATGTTTTAAAAATGTTTTTAATGATGCATATTTCTCATGATCCCGTAAAACAGTTGGGGATATTTGTCAACTAAATTAGAGACACACTGGCGTAGAAGCAGGGGAATAACTACCAGGCACCACGCCCATATATAGAAATGGGCCACTGTTCCACTTCTGGGTAGCCATACTGCTCTTTTTTTCTTATATTCTTATATTTTATCAGAAGGTTACTGAGGGTATATGGCTAAATACAGTATAATAAAAGACCAATATATATGTACATTTAGCTTCTCTATAGATATGTGATTATTTAAAGTAATTTCGATTGCAGTTGTTTGGACATAAAATGCACATTAGAAATATATATATTTAAAACTGGTTACTTCAATATAATAATTCTCAACAATTAACAGACCCAATTTTGTTCTCAAATTTGAGGTAGGCTCTAACTATGGCCAGTGTGCATATGGATTGACCTATTTTGTCCAAATTAAGTTTTTCTTTTATTTGATTCATAAACTTAATGATTAGTAAATTTGAAGGAAGAAAATACATAAAACCATCATGTTCAACCTTACATAATAAAATGTTGTTTTGCCATAATACAAAATTCAAAATCTGCCCCAAGTCTGCTCTTTTATTAGGTTGCTGAAAAAAAGGGGGGAAAACAATGCAATGGTGTCTGATTTATGTGTGTTTATATGAACCAACCCAACCCCTGGCTTAGGACCAGATTCACACCTAAGAGGATCATGCTTCTTATGTGTGTATTATTAAGAAATCAACTACGGCGCATGTGTAGTCACAATGACTACACAAGCTACGTAGCATTCAAGAACCTAGTTTAACTACGTGCATTCTTTTCAAGTAAGTAAGAAGAGGCGTGGCACAGCAGCCTCGAGACCTTTTCAGGAAGAGTGGGTGGGGGAGGGATTTAAATAAGATGGGGAGGGCGTGGGCAATGGATCTCCGTTTCCTTCTCAAGAAAAATACACCCGGTAGCCCTGTGGCTTTTTTAAGTGCTATTAGGCTCCTAAAAAAGGGGGCAGGTTGTTGGTCTGGATGAGTGAGTTAGGTGCGGATCCTTAGTTACTACTATTGATGATGATATTGTGCGACAAAAGTTGGGCTGGTTTTATAAAAACTTCCATGTGGCTGTGAATAGGATTTCTTTAGATTTCTACTTCGTTCAAGCAAGTCCAAAAAAAGCAAACAATGGCCCAGTTCCTGGGTTATGGCCGACAGGGGAATTACGTACAGTGAATATGTAATTCCCCTGTCTAGAAGGTTGTTGTTGCATTCGCACAACCTGCTTACAATGCTGTAAGTGTCGGTGTACGTAACTAACGTTACTAATGTTACGTACGCTGGCTTTTTCCCCCATTGCGCATATCGTATCTCTGCCGTGAAGGCGGAGATATACATGCTAATGAGGGGACGGGGCGGGGAAAGCCCCATGATTGTAACAGCTAAGGTAAATGTCCAGATTTCCTACTGACAGCGGGGAGTGCATGGGGTGTGCACTACCCGGTACGATGCTGGCCGTAATGACCTCAAGCGACCATAAGGCACCCATAGGTCTGGATCTGGCCCAATGCTTGAATAAAGGTGTGTAGCTAAAAGACCAGTGAAATGAACTCATCATGATGACTTTGTAAACTGGGTGCATGGTAGAAAGAGGAACATACACCCCCTTATCATCTTTGATTAGGGTTGGTATGCTAGGTTGTCACCTAACATGAACATTAGTCAAGGTATATGAAGCTCACCTGATTTGCAGTCATTCTCTTAAAGTTATTTGATAAAACAGGCATGTCTTTACTGTTGTATAAATGCACACACCCTCAGAGAGTGGTCTCTGCACATCCACCAGAGTTAGTTGAGAAAGGATAGAGAAAAAGGAAGATTAGGGGATGGGGTGGATCTTTAATGATGCCAGACACCATGAAGCATGACTTAAGTCCAGAGTAAAAAATGATAATGAGAATAGAACGAGAAAAGTATCCAGAAAACCACAAGTGATTGATCCAAATGCATGATCATAATTCACAGGAGAGACAAGGCTTGATGTATTGAAATCCAGTTAATAGTTATAAACATTAAAATGTAGATCAGACACAGGCCACAATTTAAAAGATTGGTAATTAAAACCAGCTGAGACATGAGGCCTAATCTAGCCAGGAATGTACAAAACATCACATCCTGCATTTGGAAAAATCCTACACAAATAATGGGTGGTTTAAGATTCATCCAGCAATGAATCAGTAATCAAGTATGACACATAACAGTCAGGCAAAATACAAAATACGTTCTACATTCTCTGCTCCAACAATCTAGGGGTAGGACAGAAAAGAGGTTTTACAGACAGAGCAGGTTATCAGGAAAAAGGGAGAGAAAGAGGAGAACATCAGGGAGTGACACAAAAACAATAGCAGGTCAGAATGGAGAGACAGGCATCATGGAGTAACACAAGAGCAAAACAGAGCAGATGTACAGAGAGGGGATAACATCAGGGTGTGACACACAAACAAGAGCAGGTCAGAATGGAGAGACAGGCAGAGGAGAGCATCATGGAGTGACACAAGAGCCAAACAGAGAAGATGTACAGAGAGGGGATAAGATCAGGGTGTGACACAGGAGCAGGACAGAGTAGAGAGAAAGGAGCATCAGGTTATTACACAGGAGCAGGACAGAGGTGAGGGACAGACAGTGGAAAGCAGCAGGGAGTTATATAAGAACAGGACAGAGCAGAGGGACATACAGAGAGGGGAGCATCAGGTTATGACTATGGCTATTGCGATAGGGCTGTTTTCTCCCAGCCAGTTCGAAGCTCGATGAGGCATAGCAATCGATCCCTGGAGCACCGAACATGGTGCTCCGAAAGGTGATTAGAGACACCTAACCCACCATTCCCCGTGGGTTACTCACTTTTACGGTGGTACGGTGAAGCGTCGGTTCCTGCGGCGGTGTTTGCGAAATTGAATTTGTGAGTATGGCGATCGGTATACTCACCCATTCTCAAGAAAAAATTCTAAAATAGATAGCTATTCAAAATAGGGACAGCTGAAAAGGAACTTTTGTGATACCCCCATTCTATGCGGGGACTCCCACCAGCGTTAAATATATAATGAAAATGTACAAAAATTGGAATCAAATAAAAAGTAAAAATATATATAATTTTTTAACACACAGCACAATGTTTCAATACCTTACGTGAATCATTCACAAGAATAAATGCTAACAGAGTGGTAGGCTTTCTGGGCTGCAAATGTTTATTCAAAACCAGTGCATACCCTCCGGTTCTGTATTCAGCTCATTTGTGAGAACACATCCTTACAGTACATTGATTATAAGCATCAACCGCATCCATCTCACACATACGCTTTTGTTCTAAGCATTCGAAGGAACACAGAGAAGCAATACACTAATGGGTGTATGCTCCAATCTGGTCAGACTCCACTAGACACTAGAGATGGCAAACTAAAATACAATAACTGCAATAAATATAAATAATGTAGACAAAGCTAGTTCTTCTTTTTGAACTACAACTGAGAATAACTCTTACTTCTGAACTGTAACTGAGATTAGCTCTTCTCTCTGAACTGTAACTGAGATTAGCTCTTCTTTCTGAACTGTAACTGAGATTAGCTCTTACTTCTGAACTGTAACTGAGAATAGCTCTTACTTCTGAACTGTAACTGAGAATAGCTCTTCTCTCTGAACTGTAACTGAGAATAGCTCTTCTTTCTGAACTGTAACTGAGATTAGCTCTTACTTCTGAACTGTAACTGAGATTAGCTCTTCTTTCTGAACTGTAACTGAGATTAGCCCTGTTGCCTTGTCCAGAGACTCATTGCCACTTTATTTGAAACAAGACCATACATTGTTGTCTTTTTTTGTTAACATGTTTATCTTTCTATGAAATGTATTCTGTATTTGCTGTTACTTTCTTACTATGTGTTGGAACTCCCAGAGAAGAGCATAAAGAGAGAAGTGTAGGGTTGTAAGAAAAGAGTGTGATCAAGAACCCACCCACATCACTTAAACTTAAATTGGCATAGAGGAAAGTGTCACCTGGATATGGAGTATGTATGTCATTTCAGAGCTCTTCAGTAATGTATTCTGGAGTAGTCTATAATATATGGTTGCCGACTACCCAGAATATCCGGGAGACTCCCGAAGTTTGGGCATTGCTCCTGGTATTCTTGGAGAGCAGGCAAATTCTGCATTCCCGTTCCCAGCATCATTAGTAAGGATAGGCGGGGCTATCATCAAGCCCTGCCCCATCCCTGATAATAGTATGCATGGAAGCTTTGACAGGCAGGGGACAGGGATTAAGGATGCAAAAATTGCGTCATCAGGCCCCCTTCCCCATACCAGCATACCAGCATACCCTGCTATAATACATTATTTACCACCATACTCTGCTATAATCCAATATTTACCACCATACCCTGCTGTAATACAATATTTACCACCATACCCTGCTATAATACAATATTACCACCATACCCTGCTATAATACAATATTACCCTTCATAAATATGCATTACTTTTACTGGAAAATCCGAGATATACATTATGTGCAATATACATAGCAGCGCACTACCATTATTTTCCTTTTTCTTTTTTAACCTTTAACCTGGTGAAATAAATGATGAGTTGTGGTGGGCTATATGGGTTATATCTAAAGCATCAGTATTTGGGTTGCAACTGGAAAGCATCAGTATTTGGGTTGCAAATTAAGTAAATCCCATATCTATTTCACAGAATAACCTGGTTTTTTATATCTCACATAGGCAGACATTATGCATATTTGTTGGTTGGGTTTAAATACATTAATTGCACAATCTTCAGATAAAATATCATCACAAATGAGAAGTTACATTTCTTTCATTTCCTCTTTCTAAGCACCATGACCTAGTGACCCTTATGCAATATAAACACTTCTGTGTCTAGTCATTCATCTAAGGACATGTGTTTTGCTGTGCTTGTATAAACGCACTTAGATCAGGGATGACATTTATTCTTTATGCTATGAATGTATTATTTGTATGAAATTATGAAGAGACGGCACTTACTGGTGTCATACGTCAAATGGTGTGAGACATGAGGGTCCTCTACTTTCCCAAAAGACCCTTCGACATATACGTGAATATATGAAAATGAGATTCTCAGTACAGAGAGCCATGCTACCACCTAGAGAAAGAACTGTTCATTATAACTCTAGGGATTAGATTTATTTAACTGTGGAAAAGTGGAGATGTTGCCTATACCAACAATGGGATTGTAGCTGGCATTCTCTGGTATGCAATAGGAAAGTGAGAGCTAGGATCTCATTGGTTGCTATAAGAAACATCTCCATTTTTCCACAGCTTAGTAAATCTGGCCCTAGGTGAGTCTGTCAGGGTGGCAGTATGGTCTCTGTATAGCCATATTTCCCTTGTTAGTCTCACAACCCTAATTGCGTACTGGATGAACAATTGGCTCTGATAATATACATTCTATGGGCCTGATTTAATTAGCATCTCACCTGTGTATTTTGCGGTGCGATGCTAATTGTGCAAATGTTTTTTTCCTATTGTTATGCACGCCTCACAGTGATGTGTATAAAAATCGGGTACCGTAATAGACGGGAAAATACACACCGCAAACATTTTCCCATCTATCGCGGGCCGCAATTCTAATTGAATCAGGCGCTATGTTCCACGTTTGTATGTGTCACATTGTGGTTTTTCTTTAGTCCTCTTCCCATCCCCTTACTTTTTATTAAAAGTCTGATGGTATAACAAAAAGTGTGCAAAAAGAATTGGTATTTTTGCAGTCAAATCAGCTTTCCCCTTATACTGATCTGTGGTAAATTTATAATAATGTAACTGTGAGGGCAGAGTGTTTTGGATCCCCTCATCATTCTGTTGCACATAAAGGCTTACAATAGACTATTCCTGGACGCAATCAGCTAATTATAATATGAAAATAATTAAATAAATCTTTGGAAGCTCCTTTAGGGAAACACTAAGCTGCATATCTGGTTATCCTAAGCCTCTCCAAAAGAACCCATCTAAGATGACGATTGTATAAATTAGTTTAATAGAAAACTCACTGTTTTAAATACATTTGTTGATGGTTCTATTTAAAAGGCAGCTGATTTAGGGGCTGATCCAGAGTTTTATATTCCATATCCAGAATTCTGTGAGTAAGAGCTCTGGATAAGTAGTTAAAGAAATGAGATCACCTTTAAGTCATGCAAACTAATATATCTAAGCAGAAAGGTGTAATGCCGAAGCCTATCCAAGTTTGCATGTTTCCAAGTATCCTTCTTTTCATAGTTAATTTTAATTTAATTTGTGTGTAGCTTACTTATAATAAACATTTTAAACATATTTAAAATGACTACCGATTTATTTTTGTTTAAGCGAAAAGTAAAAAAAAATAAAGCATTGTCTAAATAAAATGTGCTGCAATGCTCTGCTACTTAATTCTAAAAATGAATAATAGTCTGCAGAGTGTAGAGTATGAAGTGTGTTTAAAAATATATTATTCTTTATCTACACAATTTCATAAATGTTAGCTGTGTAGGGTTGCTTTGTAACTATGAATAAGGACTTTTATTCATTCAATCATTTTTATGTAATAATGCCCATTTTCATATTAAAATGAGCATTATCACATGAAAATGAAGGTTTTAATATTTACAAACCATGGATCGCCATGGAAAATAGTAGTTTCCATGACGATCCATTTAAACATCGGGGGTCTCCGCCGGCTCATTCTTTTCAGAGCGGGCCGGCGATTCATAGAATTTATGAAATGTTGGAGTGGAGTTTTACACTCCGCTCCCAGCTGAACACCAACGCCAGCTCAGCATTTATCCCAGCGATGTCCCCTTATTACCCCCTTTTCCTCCGCCTAATAGCTGTTATTAGGGGGAGGAAAAGGGGGGCATGTATGGGGAGAGCGCTGGGATAAACCTAAGTGCGGAAATTTTAAAAATAAAAATTTTATGAAAAAAAAATGTTTTGTGATTTCAAAAATAAATAAATAAAACAAATACAGTTAAAAAATGAATTACAATAAAAAAATAAAGAAAAAGAAAAACATACCTCTCCAGGAGATGCGTCCGACTCTGAAGATTTCAGAGTGCTGATATGAAGACACTGCAAATTTTCAAAGTCCCGCATGGGAGTCTCTGCACATGCACAGGACTTCATTCATACGTAAGCCGCCCTTTGCTGAGTTCCATGCGGATATCAGCGAGATACACATGGGGGGGGCATAGGCATTTAAATTGTACAATAGGGGCTTGACTAAGTGATCATGTGCAATCCACTGTTCCACACG
>WWET01001902.1:171552-211253 GCA_011038615.1 Limnodynastes dumerilii | reverse complement strand
GTTAATACGCTCCTACAAGGGGGAGTGTCGGGCCAGAGCAGTGATGTTACGCTGAGCGCTACAGCGCTCAGTGTAACATCGTAGCTCTTTATCAGGCCCAGAGTCTCCAATGTTGTCACAATCTAAACACAGAGGAGAGAACTCATGAACGTCCTGACAGTGTAGCAGCAGAAGGAGCCTGTAACTGCTCGCCAGGGGAGAGTGGGCTGTAGAGGCTGAGCCTAAGCAAAGAAGAAATCAAGCGTTTCTCAAGCACTCAGACATTGGTGCTTTACTAAAAGTAGATTCAGTAGCTAAACTACTAAAAAAAAACTACTCTCTCAACACTGAAGAACTGATTCATAGTTGGCAACCAAACAAGCCCCACAGAAGGGCTGAAGGATGTCCACATTTTCTATATCCATTTTGATATCTAACAGTTAACTCTCAGGCCAACACAACACTGTTTTCATCTATAAACAACATAAGCTACAGTGACACCATTAGGTAAGAGACTTCACACGATATAATACTGAAAAAGAGAAACAACATAAAATATTACAATAAATATTTTAGTAAGTTATATTTGAATTTACACAATATCCTTATGATCATTTAAATGTATTCTGTATACAAAACGTATGGAACAACTTAAGCAGTTTGTCTATGTCATATGAGTTACACTACTTTAGATTTTTCATTTTACTATAGCCACGGACTGTTAACCAAGATGATTGTGGGGTGAAAATGAAATACCAGTTGCCGATTTGTGTTTTCTTTTTATTCTGTTTTTTTTAATACCATATAAAGTAAGAAAGCAATTACCCGTACCCAGATCAATGTTTACTACCGGTATTTACTACCTTTTTTTTTTTTAAATGAAAATATTTTATAAAAAAATAACTGTGTTTAAAAAAAATTATAATTAATATTTGATGGGAATTAAATAAACATTTGGGCTGATAAAAATGTACATTCCACCATATAATTGGTAATAAATATATAATATTTTATTATAAGATATATAACATTGCAGTGTTTTGTTCTGAACTGAAGAATATGTCTCCTTTATATTATCTCTTTACATGCAATTCACAGACCTTTTATTTCAGATGGGCTGAAGAATCGACCAATGGCCACCCCTCTATTTAATTTAAAGCATTTCATAGGTATAATACCAGCCCCTTTTATATGAATTCATCATAGAAAGATATGTATGTCTGATCTGGTACATTTGTAATAATCAGAGCCAAATAATATAATAATAATAATAATAATAATAATAATAATACTTTATAGAAATTGCCTGGAAGCAAGATAAATGTTGGTGCCCCTGGGCCTGCTTTATGACCCTGAGCTCCCTTCATGACCGGACCACCCATCAAATGGATGTATGGAGATCAGAATATCGGTCCCTCCACCTGTAGCTTTTTATTCAACAATTGAAAGCTGCACTAACACAGACCCTGAGCTCCTTGCATCATGGATATATAGCAGTCTCTGCCGCTCATATGTAGGAGCCATAGATTGCTTGCAAATAATATGTGGCTCCTATATCCTATGAACGGCTGTAGTCTCAGCAGTGGCCCTAGACTGCCAGATACAATGGGGAAGTGACCCCCTTCAGTGCTGGCTCCCCTAGGCCAGCACCTCCATTGTCTCAGGTAGTTACATTCTTGTTAATATAATAGCGATCTGTGGAAAATTTGCAAATTAAGACCATGCTAAGAGAGACTGTTCTATCACTGACTTACCTCTATTTTATATCAGTGTCAGCAGACAGATGTCACTATTAGTTAGAATGGCTGCAAGGTTTTGCCATGAAGGAGTAATGGTAATGAAATGGAAATCCGAGCAGCCCTGGAAATAAGTAATGAGCTTGCAACTCAGCTTTTTCCAAATTCTTGCATTCAACGGTAGATCATACAGTAGAATCAGAAAGAAAAAGCCATTTGGCATCTTTTAATTTACTGAGTATAATAATTATAATACAACATGCACCCTGTGTATTTCATTGTTCAGCAATACAGTAGCTTGTGCCTTAAATGGATTGTGTCTGTAAAGTGCCTGTATGGCTGTGTTATAAACTCACTTGTTAAATAATGTTACTGTTTAAAAAGTCATATTTAGTTTTCAGGTGTGAACAAATTTTAATTTAGAAATAAATAAATACAAAAAAGTGACACTTGTGGTTTTTTTATGTTGTTCAATCTAACATTCATTTGCTTACACACTGTGGACCTAATTCATACTTCTCTGGAATTCCATACAGTAGATTCCGCCGCTTGTGATTCACAAGTCCGCATGTAGGAGAGCAGTCCCCTTGCTATCCTATGTGTGGATTGTGGATCTGCCAGCAAGGACTCTACCTTAATGTATTCCACCCTTACTGTATGATTTGCATGCCTCTGCTCACCCCCATGCATATCTCCTACGGGGGCTCTGATCCACATAGAGCGCAGCATCGGTCGGCAGCGCTCCGTTGCGGATATATTGGTACTGCACATGCGCAGTATCATCTTCCTGCAGACTTCCGTATGTAGCGTACAGAGGTCTCAGTCATTCTTAGCTAGGAGTATGGTCCAGTGTTATTAGTGTCGAAGGACCTGATCCAGGCTGCTGCGCGTTCACTCCCATGTCACTCCCCACTCACGTATGGAGTTCTGGACACTTGCGTGTCCAGAACTGTACTTTATCTTGTCCGCATGTAAGGCTAAACGTGAGGACAAAATAAACCCAGCCCTCACTGTACAATTTAACTATGAGGACCAGCCCACCATATGTATAAAGAACGTTTGGAGGTCTGGCCCACCCCATGTACAGGACTGCAGGACAGTCAACTTTTGTACATCCAGCATTCCGTGCATAGACCAGTGTTCTGAGCATGCTCACTGGCTTCAAAACAGCTGATTCATGTAAACTGCTTGCAAAAATCAGTTGTTGAACGGGATATTGGGATCCGGTACTAAGATACTAAGTAGTATTAAAATTGTAATTTAATTTAATGCTTAAAATATTTTATGGTAGAAATGTGCAAACATCTATCCTATCTCCATTTTCTATTTTAAGTCCGCTTCTACTGAGTGTGATGTGTGGGACCTGTTAGGCCTGATGGCAACGTCGCAGCCATTGCATCTAATAGGTCCTGTTAAAATCACCTCATTCAATTAGAATGTTCAATTAGGTGTAAACGATACCCATAGGAGAAAGGTAAAGATAAACAAAAGGAAAACAACTGTGTGGTATTTCACCTTAAAAACATTATGAAAGTAATACACAAACAAATGTTTTTCAACAAAACTCTGTCCTGGTAATTTATGATGCCTTCTTCATGGCTCTGGAAATCCCCCAAACTCATAAACGGTAATATCATGTGGTATGCTAATACTCGTTAATCAGATATACAACTTATTATACTCAAAATTTCCTTGTCTTGGTATTACTGCAAACAATGGAGGGAACCTTCCTTCTCCTCCTAGAATGCATTCTCCTTTAAGGCCCCATATTGAATCCAGAAACTCCAACCATACAAACTCTCAAGGATTGATTATTTAAGATTCAGTTGTACAACATACCAGGTAAACCCACAAGGAAGACATAAATACCAGGTAAGTAACCGGCATCAAGAACAGAGTAGCTACAATCAAGAAAACACAACAACATGGAGGAAATATTAGGAAAGACAATTCTTACAAGGGAAGTATTCTCACAGAGACAGAAATAACTCGTCTGATAGGGACTATCGCTGAAAGAGGAGAGAAAAACAACGAACAAAACATTTGAGATCTTATTCTAAAATGATCATTTTTTTAGGGTAAATCACCCAATGAATATCCCAGGAAACACAAAGGCAGCAGGCAATACAAAACGGGCCTATATTCTAATGTGCCATTCTTAAAACCCTAATATACCCCACAGGTACTTTTTAAAGTGTGCTATTGTCAAATCCTTAATATACCTTACATATATAATTGTGGCATAAGTTGTAAACATGCAATTTTCAGTTGGTTGTGAAGTTCCTCTATCAAAAGATAAGCTTGCCATAAGTGGTAAGTTTGGAACAGAAAACAACACAACTTTACTATTTAATTTAATTACCGATAATAATATACTCCTCTCTGGCTAGAAATACTTCTTAAAAATTTTATAAGGAGTATTTTTATGTGGCAAAAAACATGTAGCAGTCCACTGCCTAGAGGTCCTCTGTTTCTGCTTATCTACACACATAAGCATATAGAGGATTACCCTATTACCACTGACTGTAATGGCCCACCATAAAATAGGTGTTGACAGCAATAAAGGGTACCAATAGGACAGGTTGGCCTGTGCATTAGGACAAGTTTGCCTGTGTGCTTTAAGTAAGTTTAGTGGACACAGTGGTGTAAGTTCTGGCCAGGTGCCTGGGGACAAACTTTTGGTGCCACCCCCCTTGGACACAATGATGTCACGACATCACGCCTGACGTGACGATGTAATGGCAGACAATTAACGAGAGAGAAGGGAGCGGAGAGGTCAGTATGTAACCTCCATCTGCTTAAGGCCAGCTGCCCAGTCCTCTGCAAAGGACACAGAGAATCACCCTGGGGACACAAGCGGGGACACTGAACTGCCAGAGGGGACAATGGAGAAGTTCCCACCTCCAGGCTAGCGCTTCCATTGTCTCCGTCACTGAGTGGACATTTGGTCCAATCTAGACCTTGGTTTTTCCCCAACTTTCATTTTATATTGATGACTATATTCACAGGGCTGTTCTTCGATGACCCTCGACCAGGGAATCAATAAAAATAAAACACAAATTTTTCTGACTTTTGTATGATTTATACATATTTTAGTAAAAATGTTTTTGCAATCTGGAGAATAAAGGGAATTAATTTGACCTGCTGTTTTCAACAGTCTCTTCTTTTTCCCAATGCCTGCATATAATTAATGATTAGATTTAATAAAATATGATGTAAGCACTGACACACTGAATTATACTGGGCCTTCTGAAAATGCTACAGACCTACAAATGTATTTTCCGGAAAAAAGAACATGACAGCAGTTATAATACCTTAGTGACAGTATTCTGGCAAATGTAACCGAACACTGTATCAAATAATCCATGATTGTGTGTATGCAATTGGAGGCCGCTCCCTTATCTTTCATGAACTAAAATGCCCTGACCCCTACCTTAAAACTTCCGAGCCATCCGCACATGAAATGGTAGTATAGGACGCCCCCACTGTACTATTGGATCCATTCTGAAAATGTGGTGCTGGCGCATTTACTTTTGCAGTAAAATGGGCTTTTTGGATACTAGCAAACAGAAAATGTCTTTAATTCATAAGTCTGGATCTGGTCCCGTTTGGTACTTACGCTATCAAAGTAATCAATCTTTCCTTTCTAAGTTTTAACAACATGTATGATATAACAACAGAACATAAAAGTATCTAATTTTCACGCTTACTTTTATAGCTCCTGCTTATGGATAGTGTAAGCCAGCCTTAACGTTATGAATGCGCAATGTTCCATAGCGGATCGAACAGCAGGGCATGCCATGTACCCTGCATGCCTAAAGTTCACAAGGCTGCTTGGTGAGACATGTTCATTAGGCAGTGTGGGCAGCAGTAGGGACTTCCGTACGAATCTGCACATGGAACGTAAGGTGGGTTTTTGGGTGTGTATCTCATCCAAACTCTATACGTGAGAGGGGAGTGACATGGGAGTTCATTACCCTGTTAGTAACGGAATTCCAGACCTTCGTGTGTATGGAACACGTGCGGAGTCTGGATCGAGCCCAACGTTATAAACAATTTGCAAATAATATAACAGACTAATTTATCATTATAATTGGAACAGGAATGGTTAACTGCTCACTGAATTCATGAGAGAGTGATGCTGCATTAATTGCAGTCACCATAAGTTAACATTTAGGAAAATTCAGGCAAAGAATAAATGCTAATGACTAACTAATAATAATTTATGGAAGATTCTGGGCCTTAGTTGTTAATTCTTTGTTTTAATAGTATACATTTGCATAAGCAATTTGCGTGCAATGATGAGTAATGCATATATTTTTATCCCTTATGTGTACATATGTAACTGCACCAGGCCGGTGTAAATCGTAAAGTCTGGAAGTGTAGTTCTAGTGGATTTGGCAACTCAGCGTTCAATGTATTTGGCATGCACATGGCCTCAGGTTACTGGAACGCCCTGTATTGCTCTTGGAACATAAGGTGCTGTGTCTCAATGCAAAGCTGCGGATTTGGAAAAGTGGAGATGTTCCCCATACCAATCAATCAGATCCTAGCTGACATTCTCTAGTATGTAATAGGAAAGTGAGAGCTAGAACCTGATTTGTTGCTATGGGCAATATCTCCACTCTTCCATACTCGCAGCTTAGTAAACATGGCCCATTGAATGCTTTTGCATATGCATGTTTTCTGAGCAGAGTGGTAAAAAAATCTGCAATCAAACTCTGAATGAGGCTCTCTATGAGCAATATGTCATTTAAAAAAAATTGTGCAACTGCTAAGTGCTTTTGATATAAAATAAAGATGGCCCTGTCCTTTCTACAAGGGATAGGGAAACATTTACATAGAAGGTCAGAGAGACTGGGTCTGTTTTGCGACACACCCTCTTGGGGTAGTTGAATGGTGACTTCCGGCAGTCTACATTCTCTACAGTGGTGGCGCTGTGACTTCTAAAGTCACAGAGATTTCTCCGCTGATAGTTAAGCCCTTTATCCTAACCTTAACCCTCAGTTTCCTGCTGCCTAACCCTCACCTTTTCCTTCTTTAAGCCCTATCCCTAAACCACCATGTCCTGCAACCTAACCCTAACCATCTCTTCTTGAGGCTTAATCCTAACCCTCCCTTTTTTGAGGCCTTACTCTAACCTCAGTCTGCCACAGCTGCCGCAGCCTGACGCTTTTGGGAACGGTCCAAGATAGAGGGGAGTGCATGCCCCCTGTCACTCCCAGTCCCAGAGAGAGGGGAGTGACAGGGGGCGTGCACTCCCCTCTCTCTCGGATGTACAGACCCCCATACATACGGAAAACGTGCGGGGGTCTGGATCCGGTCCAATGATATGATATTGTGAACATGACTTTCATAACAGAAGCAATGTTACCCAGTGCCCAGCTACCTGCTTACGCTGCCATAAGCCTGCATTAACTCTATCGTGCGGATCAGCAGTCCGTTCGCTGATCCACAGCAGTGTGGAACCCCCCTCTCAAACTGTACACTTTGCATGCTTCCCCCCGCCCTCTTTAGCGGCGGAGGGAAAACATAGCCTATTTCCTCTGAAATGGGCTCAGACGGAACAAAGTTCAGTCCGATTGTTTGTACGGATCTGTCTGCACCTAACTCTCCCGGATCTGTGAAAATGGCTCATTGATTCCACTATTAGTTTGTAGGTTGTTGGAGTCATGCTAAGCTTATATGTGAATGTTAATAACTCCATATGAAAGGTCAAAACGTATTGATTTTCTGGATGTCCGTCAGCATTAATGACAAAGACAGAATCAATATCATAATTTATAATGGTATTGGTAATGCAATCATTATAATAATAATACTGACTGATTGGATAGCCGGAGTCAACTCCACCCTCAAACTCTCTCTTGATAGTTTATATTTATATTGGTTTTCAGTATAGTTCATTATAATTTTGCGTATATATTCATGATAAAGAGAATGTGGGGGGGGGGTGTGGCTTGGTCCGGGATGGAGTAGGACGTGCGGCTCCTCGGCTCCGGTATATCCTGTATTATTATCTGTTTTGCGGGGGGTACCTGTGGCACAGATCTCTGTCTGGATGCCTGTACCGTCTGTGTGTAGCTGCTGGGAGTTGGTTTGCGGTGCCGCGAGGTCCGGGAGAGAGCTGGCGGTGAAACACAGCAGAGGGCCCTGTCGGCAGTGCGGCGCGGGGAGAGGCGGTCCCATTCATAGAAGGGAGTTAGCTGGAGTGGCCCTGGAAGCTTTGGGGTGCCCTGGCTGCTCGCGGGCCGCAGGAGAGCGGGGGGGGGAGAGGCTCCTGGATACCCTAAATGGCCGGCTATTGCTTTTGGCACCAAACGGAGGGCGCAGACAGCCGCCATCTTGCCACAGTGGGACAGCAGCAGCAGCAGGTTGGAGGTGAGCCATGGAGGCTGAAGGAGCCCAGCCACTTGGAGGGCTGACACCCAGTATACCACCAACGGAGGGAGTGCTACAAGGGATCTACTCTGGGCCAGCGCAGTCTCTTCCTCCCAGCTAAGGGGCACAGAGGGGCTCCTACTCTGCCTTACACAGCACTTGGCCCCTATTTCTCTCTGCCTGGCTAGTGCACCCTGTTCAGCAGCATCCAGCCTTTTCCACCTCTGGTGGTCTTTACCCTGTCTCCTGCTAAATAATGCCACTGACTCTCCCTGGGCAGTGTGCCTACTACAGAGCTTGTAAATACTCCTATACAAGGTACCAGTAGCTGGACTAGTGCATTCTTTATATACAATATATGCTGGTGGCCTTGTGATTGTCCCTCGGCGGTGTGCACACTACAGAGCCTGTAAATACTCCTTTACCAGGTACCAGAAGCTGGACTAGTGCATTTCTCTCTATACAATACATGATGGTGGTGTGTTTGGGGGATTTCAACAATGTCTTGGACCTGTCGCTAGATAGATGGCACGAGCGTAAGGTGGACCTGGCTTCTGGCCCTACCCCCTTTGCTAAAATAATGAGTGAATTGGGCTTGGCTGATCCCTGGAGGTCTAAATTCCTGCAGAAATGTACATATTCTTGTCATTCTACTTCACATAACACCCTGTCCCGGATAGATCTCATCCTGATATCCCAGTCGTTGCTGCCTAGAGTAGACGAGGTGGAGTACAGGCCTAGGGGTGTGTCTGACCATTCCCTGCTTAGTCTATCTCTTAACTTAGACAATAATAGAGGGGTACGCTTTTGGAAATTCAATCCCTTTTGGCTGACGTTGGTGGGGGCGGGGTTGTATTTGGTAGCCTCATGGGAGGGCTATTTTGGAAATAACAGGGACTCGGCCAGTGCTGTAAATGTGTGGGACACCTTTAAGGCATTCTTGCGGGGCACGCTTATTAAAAGGGTGTCCAGTATAAAACGCTTCCATAAAGAAAAGGAGGTGGAGCTGGAGTGGTCCTGCAGGGATTTGGAGGCTCAGTATTTGTTCTCTAGGGATCCGAACGATCGGGAGTCCTGGCTGAGGGGTCAGACGGACTATCTTCTGGACAAGTCTAAACGCAGGCTATTGTTTGCAAGGCATTCTTTGTATTCGCAGGCGGATGCAGGTGGTAGTTACTTGGCATGCCTTGCGAACGAGGCCAGGGGCAATAATACTGTACTGGCCATTTGCGACCCTGAGGGGGTGGTGCATAGTAGGGACTCAGAAATAGCGAAGGTGTTTCTAGCATTTTATAAAAACTTATACTCCACACAAGCTACCTATACGCCGGATCAATTAAGTGACTATTTGGATCAGGTCCGGTTCTGCACCCTCCCGCAGGAATCTGTGGATTTCCTGGAAGCCCCTTTTTTGATTCAGGAGTTGGAGGGAATCATTGGCTCCTTCCCCTACCGCAAGGCCCTGGGTGTGGACGGTATCCACAAAACCGTCCACACCCGGAGGTGTACAAAACCTTCCCTCAGTTCTTTGCACCCCAGCTATTATCCCATTTTAACACATTCTTTAAAGAGGGATTGCTTCCTCAGTCCATGCTGGAGGCCCTTATAGTTATGATTCCCAAACCAGATAAGGATCCCCTTTACCCCGAATCTTACCGCCCAATATCCCTTCTTTCGACTGATGTTAAAATCTTAACCAGATTAAATACAGTTATCACCCAGATTATTCACCCTGACCAAACTGGCTTTATGCCAGGGAAGTCCACCACCACTAACCTTCGTAGGTTATTTAGTCACATTCAATTGGTTGATGAGTCCATGCCCGGGGCCGCGGTACTATCCTTGGATGCCACTAAGGCATTCGACTGCCCATATTTGTGGCAGGTGCTGAGAAAATTCGGCTTTGGCGAGCGCTTCAAAGGGTGGGTCAGGTTGCTCTACTCTGCCTCTTCGCCCAGGATATGTATAAATGGCTTTACCACAGACTCATTCCGGTTGGGCAGGGGGACATGGCAGGGGTGCCCTCTGTCGCCGGCGCTGTTCGCCCTGGCAATTGAGCCCTTAGCCTGTCTTATTCGTGATTCTCCAGGGGTGGCGGGGCTCCCGGCAGGAGATTCGGCTGATAAAATTGCCCTGTATGCGGACGATGTGCTGCTCTTCCTTTCTGAGGTTGATAGGGATATGGGCGGTCTGCTAGATATAATTGACACTTTAGGGAATATTCCGGTCTTAAGATAAATTGGACCAAGTCCCATATGTTCCCATTGGGCTGCCTGGATCCCTCCCGGGCCTACTCCGCTGGGCCCTTTTCAGCACTGGACGACCAAGTTTAAATATCTGGGGGTCTGGGTTTCCCATGGGGCTGCTGAATTTATTGGGTTGAACCTCGCCCTTGTTGACAATTACTTTAAAAACAAGTCTCATGTTTGGCAGAAGCTCCTGTTGTCGGTCACCGGCAGGATAAATCTTGTCAAAATGTCTTTACAATCTTTACATTCTACAACACTACCCGGTTTATATCCCTTGTAAGGTATTTGCGACTCTTGATGGGCTACTCTCCTCTTTTATCTGGGCGGGGCGCAAACCTAAACTTAAGACCGCAACTCTATGCTAGCCTAAGTCGGGCGGGGGTCTTGCTTTGCTGAACTTCAGGAATTATTATGTGGCCTCCCAGTTAGTGCATCTCATTCCCAGGGTTAAGGAGAGGGGCCCCATGGGTCTGATAAATGCCTTGGTCCGCCGCTCTTCTCCGGGTCTTTCTCCCTTACAGCTCCTCTTGGTGGGTAGGTCTGGGGGTTCTACTTGTCCTATGGTCAAACAGGCCATTGCAGTATGGCGACAGGCGGGGCAGTTGTTGGGGGATGGGGACACGGATCCAGAGGTCCCACTATGGAAGAATCAGAATTATAAGGAAATATTGTCGCTCCAGGCACACAGCATCTGGTTACACTCCCCCCTGCAGACGTTAGGTCAGCTATATTCGAATGGGGTTCTAAAGGCATTTGATCAGTTGAGGGAGGAGTTTGGTTTCCCTAATACTGATTTTTTTCGCATATTTGCAGCTCTGGCACGCCCTGGCGACACAATTTAGAGATGGGGCTACTATTCTTAAGGATTCTCCTACTAAATTAATGCTCCAAGATTTGGGCCAGCATGGGGCCATCTCATACATCTACAGTACCCTTAATTCGAGTGGTTGCCAGCGAAACTCTGGCTGAGTTGCGCCATAGATGGACGGGGGATGTGGGTGTGTTGGATGATGATACCTGGGAGCACATGGTGGGTTGCATCAGAGAAGCCACAGTGTGCCTGCGATTTCAACAGGTCCACTTGTACATTTTACATAGGCTATACTATACGCCACAGAGCATGTTTAAACTTGGGCTGCGCCCGTCCTCCGAATGTCCTAAGTGTGGTGCCTCGGAGGCAGACTTTTGGCACATGTTGTGGGCGTGCCCGCTTGTACAATGTTTTTGGGAAAGGGTGTGGTCATGTGCTAGAGATACTGCCCCAGATCTCCCTCCTATGGACCCTCTCTTTGTACTGTTTGGAGTTAATGCTGAAGAGTTATGCAATGTGATTCTATATAGATATGTGCTTAACCTCTCTACGCTTGCCAAGGTTGTTATAGCTAGATCCTGGTTAGCTTCTGACCCCCCAGACTTTCATACCTGGAGTGCCTAGTAAATGATACCGTGGGGTATGAAAGACATCTACATACGCAACGGAAGGCCCTACATAAATACCACAAGATCTGGTCACGGTGGTGTGAATCCCCGCACAGTTTAGTTTCAGAATCCAACTGAGACCTATATATACACACCAGTACAAGCTTCCTGCATCAGACTCTAGGCCGCACTGAGTAAATTGGATAAATGCTCATAATTTGGAAGGCCCTGCATTACTCCCCCCCCCCACTCTTTTAGGTCACAGGCGACTTTTGATGGGTATAGGTCACAGGCGACTTTTGATAGGTGTTGAGAGGTCAAGCGGACCAGGCGTCGCCCTGGAAGTAGGGATGAGCAGGATATCAAACATTCGTAATGTTTAAGATTATGTGCAATGTTTTAGCAATATGTTTTTGTGCTTAGACGGTCAAACTTTGCAAATCCGGTGAGCATTGACTGATGCTCCCATAGCAGTGCCTTGGGTGGGGGTGGGATTTGTTTTGTTTTTGTGTATTGTATGTCTTATAAAATCAATAAAAAGACTATTGAATAAAAAAAAAAAAAGAGAGAATGTGGGTTTTTAGTAATCTGTGCCACCAGGTAGGTAAACCTTTTACTAGCCCACTAGAATGAAAATTCAGGATACCAATAAAGACAACAGATACCAGGCTTTAAAGGTTAGTTGATTTGTCCATATTATTAGTTACCACCAAAGCAATGCCATAGTCAGGGCAAACGCAGGATTTTGAAAGTGGGGTTTCCAATGCATGTAATACATGTGGGATATATTAAGGGTGTGGACATAGCACATAATATACATACAGTATGTGGTTTATATTAGGTTTTGTGAATGGCGCAGTACATAGTATGCCATTCCAAGACCCCTAATATATCCTATTTATATTATACTATGTGCCATGCCCAGATCCCTAATATATCCCATTTATATTATAGGATAGGCCAGTGGTTCCCAAACCTGTCCTCAAGGCTCCCCAACAGTACATGTTTTCCAGATCTCCTTGCTGGAGCACAGGTGTGTTCGTTATTTCCTTGCTGGAGCACAGGTGTGTTCCTTATTGACTGTTTAAAAGATCAGCAGGTGGTATAATTATATCCCTTGTTCTGCACGGAGATCTGGAAAACATGCACTGTTGGGAAGCCTTGAGGACTGGTTTGGAAATCAAGGGTATAGGCCATTTACAGACCCCTAATAAATCCCATTATATTATAGTATGTGTCATTATCTAGTATATGTGTGTGGTGTACATGGCTCCAGTGGGGTAAGTGACAAGTATTCTCTGTATAAAAAGAGTGGGTTCGGGTAAAGTTTGAGGGAAGGTTGCATCACAGGAAGGGTGGCGGGTGGGTGGAAAGGGCAGACTAGATAGGCCAAGTGGTTCTTATCTGCAGTTCGCTTGGTGAGTGATCTCACCTACCCTGCAGTCCATTACAGAATTTCATGTACCGCGCATGCGTAGTACATACGGAGTCGATTTTCTATGCGATGTACAGAAATTGCCTGTCATTATTGAATTAAGATATGGACCATAAGCAAATGTGGGGCTGTAGAAGTTTATAACATTCCTTTGAAAAGCTGGACATGGGGCTTTTAAAGTTTTTAGAGCTTGAATTGCCATTTCAACCATCTTTAAGGTAATTGGGTCATTTCAAATGTCTTTTGTGCCTGAGTGAGTGTTGGTCAGCTTTTTGCAGTATTTCATTCTGGAGGGTATAATGTATGTGGAATGGCTATGTACAGCTCCCTATAGTAATCTTGGAATTTATATGGTATTAATTTTAACAGCAGTGACGTAACAACGTTTCCCCCAGGCCTTGCTCATATTGGCCAAGACCAATCCAGGAGTGCATCGGAGGTACGCCGTTTCATGAGCGTAGGTCTGGATCAGGCCCCATTTCACTGTACTTCCTGCAAGATGTTCACCCTTTATTTTCTCTCATTTTGCTGCCTGCAGAAATCTATGATATAATTGTGATGACCCACATAACACTTGAGCTGCTAAGGATATTGCATACAGCACATACTAGCCGATAATCAGGGCTTTCAGCCCACCTCTCTGCACTGATTTTAATAGTGATAATCGGATCATTCAGGAATTTGGAATGGTTCCTTTAAGAGGCAGAAGCAGTTATGGAAGACAAATTGGTCCAAGCTTACACTACACGATAATCACACTTATATGTATGTAGCATAGATCCCTAAGATATTATTGTAGATGTCCCCTGCTGCCAGCAACACCAGTCTATGCCGTGTCAGACGTCTTTGTGACAACTTGTAATACATGTGATACAAAACATGTAATACAAAAAAATTAATTGTATAAAGTGTTACGTGTCTCTCTCCTTAATGAAATGCTTGTTTGACCTTTTTATTAAGCACCTCAAATATTATATAGCACATTTACACTCTACTCCGCAAATATCTCTCATAGTGATAATAACGTGGCATAATTTTAATGTCTAATGTGTTCTACAACTAAAAATGCATTACAAGGGACCCTTGCCAATAATAAATAATGGAATAAGATCATGCATATGCATATTTCAATGTTCAGACAGATGGAATTTGGTTTCTAAATGCCCCCTTCATTAGTTAATGTTTCGGTACAGTATGTGCACTTGTAAGATACACTGACAAGTCTATTGTTGCCATATGCCAGCATGTTGTGAATACTGTAGCTGCGACGCCTTAATATCTGTAACCATGGAAACAGCCATCCCAGCCCACAATTTGTTTCCATGAGATATTAACAGCATCCTGACTCAAGGCAGAAGCCTTTTTTTTTCATAGATCAGGAGTTGCTACACTGGGCTATGCTAATTTGGATAGTCAGATTAATTAGACAAAATCATCTCTAGAAATTATTTTTCATTATCGACTTTTCAGGAAACTCTGTATAATATCATGAATATAATAAAAAAAACATTTGACATTCTTAGTATCAATGTTCAAAGAGGGACAGTGATATGTTATACTGCTACTTATAAAGATTTAAATGAAAAACTATAAATCTACATTTGCTTCTATTATTTTCAGATTTTCCGCCTATTCTAAAGTTCCACCACTTATTAGTATAAGTAAAAAAAAGTCTTATTTCCATTTTCTATTATGTGATAATAGTTTATCCACATGATAAGTAGTAACAAGAAACATACTGAGCTCGTGGAAAGTCATCCCTCAGAGATTTTATTAAACATCAAGTGGCCTTATTTCACTACACATTCTTTACAGCTCATCCTTACAGTCCAAAAAATTGTACCTTACACTGACACCAAGAACACCACAAGGCTTTAATTACTAGTGAAAATTGACAGTGGAGACATAGTAAGCATTGCTTTATTATAAAAAGAGCTAAGGGTTCTAATGAAAAAGGTTTCCTTTAAAAGTGAAATAACCCTTTCTGAAGGCAAGAATTCCAGCCGCAGCCACTGCGATAAAAGTACTGTGGCCGAGGAAGCTCAGCAAGCCTTGAACAGACGGCAGATTTCTCTCTAAAAAGGTGGTTGTAAATGGCAAAGCTGGAACATCCTAAATAGAGAACAACAATCAGTTACT
The DNA here is from genome assembly GCA_011038615.1 of Limnodynastes dumerilii. Taxonomy (NCBI): domain Eukaryota; kingdom Metazoa; phylum Chordata; class Amphibia; order Anura; family Limnodynastidae; genus Limnodynastes; species Limnodynastes dumerilii. The sequence goes on along the minus strand of WWET01001902.1, from coordinate 195,915 downwards.
GTATGTATTACTCCTGCCCGGTGTTATTTTCTCCATCTATGCAATCTTATGGTTCTTGTCTTGTAACTGTAACGTTAATAGATAACAGACACTTCTAATAGCCTTGTCAACTTCATTAATTTATTCCATACATTCATAAACAATAACTAATAAGAATAACTTCACTATACTATTATTCTTATAATATTAATAATTGCTTTCTTCTATATAAAAATATTCTAATGCTGTACAGTGCATTTATTCTGATATATCATATACAATACACTGTGTTGGGCATAGTGTGCCATCAATGGGGGCATACAGTAGTGAATTGTTGAACAAGTCTAAGCTAAGCTGTGCTGACGCCTATTTTTTAGGTGAAAATGCAGCATTTATTAGCACAAACAGTGAACATAAAATAGCTGCTCGGCCAATGTTTGCTTTTGTGTGATCTGTGCTAGTGGAACAGAGAAAGTGAGAAACTGGGCATGTGAGTGCAGTAGCAGCCCAGATTCCCTGAGCTTCCTCCTAAAATCCTGCTCCAGTACAGGGGTAGTGTAAAAGTATGACAAAGGTGATTTTCCTTAACGTAATGCCTCTGGACCGGATCCACGTGAGCCCACTTATACACGCAACTTCCATCGTACGGATCCGAGTTTTACAGTAAATATTACAGCTTAGGATGGGTATCCCACTTAGTGGATCAGCAGTTGGACAGACCGCTGATCTGCAAGTGTGACTTAAGACTGCTTTATGAAAGCACAAGTCACACTTTTTACGAACGAGAGAGGAGAGTGACAGGGGAGTTTGTGTTTTTTGACTCCCCTCTCTCTCTTGCATAAATAAATTCCCCCACACGTACAGAAAATGTGCAAGGTTGTGGATCTGGTCCTTCATTCTTACTTATAACACAGCTCTACACACCTTAATATTAAACACTCACTATCTGCATACACTACTCTATACTGTTTACGTTATTCTTTTAGCCTGGACAGCTGTGTATTGCCGTGCACATTTTGCGCAGGTATTTTACAAAACACAAATTCATTTTTAAGGGGTTTTATTTTTTGCTTAAAAGGAAAAAAAATACATAGAGGCTATCTTAAATGACCGGGAAGACGAGAATTCCTGTCTGTTACGTTAGCCAAAGCTTATGGATTTTAATACGCAATTAACATCGCAACCAGACACTGTACTCAATTGGAACTGGATAAAGCCTCAGGCCCTGATTTACACCTAAGAAGCTGATGCTTCTTTGGTGCAGATTTTTGCATACAGGGCCACTGTGTAAATCATATAGACAATGCAATTTACGTAGTGGTCCCGTACACAGATTAACTATGTGCGGTCTTTGAAGAACGCATGTAGTTTTTAAGGTAAGAAGAGGCGTTCCAGGGCAGCCTCCAGGGTAAGTTACATAAAGTGAGTGGGGGCAGGGATGTAAATTAGGCTGGGAAACCTCCATGCGTATTTTCCCTCTTAAGGAGGGAAAATATGCACGTGTAGTTAAGGGTGCACTATGGCCATTAGGTACATAAAAACAGGGGCAGAGCGGGGGGAGTGTGTGAATCCGGCCCTCAGTCTTAAGATATACCCTTAGTTTAAAGATATACCATAGTGATGTCTGTGTTTAAGTCTCCCATTAGCTGCCATGATCAATTGGAATTAGCCCACTTCACACTGATTTCCATCTTTGCAGGGAACTTTATATTTTCTATACTGTCAATGTAATTATGGGTTAGTGTTAAATATTGTTAGGTAAATTAAATTATATACAAAAATCAATGCTATATTGTGTATGTGTGTATTAAAAGTTTTCAGATATTTAAATCTTGGATACAAATTACGCATTATATTTATTTATTATTATTTATTAACAGGTTTTTATATAGCGCCCACAGATTACGTAGCGCTTTACAATGTTACAATCTTTAGAACAATACTGGGGAATAACAGACAGACTGGGTGGGTAAGAGGGCCCTGCTCACAGGCTTACACTCTATAGGACAATGGGTTTGATACATAAGGGCAAGTGCTATATATCACACAATGGACCAGTTGGAAATGTTTTTTAAATCTATATAACAAGATTTCGAAACAGATTGAATATGGGGCATAAAGGACAGTTCAAATATGGAATGGTATGAGGACACCAACGTTTAGAGTGGGGGGCGTCCTAACATGGTGCAGCTATTTTTCAAATCTGTTACTGTGTTCAGCACAATTCATTTGTAAAAATGGTTACCAAACATATAGTGCATTAAAAATACCTTCATTTTAATTGATTATTTTATTTGTACATTTTAAAATTAGAAACTGTATGAAAATATCTATTTCTTTCCTTAAACATACCTTAGATTCAGGCTCCGGTACCCATATCTGATCCGCTCTGATTAGTCCCATATTGAACATTATCTGTAATTATATGTGTCAGCATCATTAGGAGTATCACAACGTAAAAAGACATTTCTGTCATTTGGGCTGCTCAGATGACGCAGTGTCCCAGTGTAAGAACTACATATAGGTAGGTTATTAGTAGGATAGAGGCATCTTCCCTTACATAACATAAATAACATAAGAAAACCATCATAATGCATTTGATGCCTCCAATCATCATTAATCCTTGGTGTGACAATCCCACAAATCATGGGAGATCTATTAGGAGACATTCCACATACAAGCTGTTGCCTCAATTATAAGCTATACTGCGCTTTCCACATTGCACACAGGCCACCACTGCACAGAAACGTCTACTGGATGACTGGAGGCATTTTTCAAAGGTGCAAGAATCTGTAGTTTCCGTAAAATAACCAAGTAATATATATGAGGTTTAAAATTCCCATATCAATTCTGCTCTGCCTTATATTTTTAAATGACATTTATTTTTGTGCTACCCTGACAGTAGACCAGCATTGTTATAAGTTCCATAAGCTTTTCTGTAGTAGAAGTAGTACAGTGGTATCACTCCTGTGCTAATGTGACTACCTCTAATAAGTCTGAATGGAACCTATTTCCCCGACCTATGGACCTCATAGCAATCTCCCCATGCAGCCAACGGTTATGTTCCCTCTGAAGCACAGGACTGAATGCAAACCATCACTGCCTCTGCGCTCAGAGATCCACAGTCAGATCCCCTGCTGTATCTTCACTGCCCCCTTACTCGTATAGAGTTACAAAGTGCAAACAGTGATAACGGGCCGCATTCACAGATCCGTTAAAGATATGCAATTATTTGCACGTACGTGGCAGGGCAACACGCATGACACTCCCCTCACACGGACGGGTTTTCGGTGCCTCCATTGGGCATCCTTATCTCTACATGTGCATTTACGTGCATTTAATACTTACGTACGTGCGTATGTAACCAACAGCACCCTCAAATGGTCATTTAAATCCCCCCCCACCCACTTTCAGGTAACTTTGTCCGTATGGATTTCAACCACGCCCCTCCGCACGTATATGTCCCCAAGTGCGATTCACAAGTACGTAATAAAATCTACATCCACCTGCTTTTAATCTAACATAGGTTTCCCATTCAGCATACAACACGTGATTCTCTTTACCTCTCTGGCTGCTCTTTCTCCGGCTTCTATGGCACCTTCCATGTAGCCACTCCATTGTGTAGCTGTCTCTGTCCCAGCAAAGTAAATCCTCCCGACAGGCTGTCGAATTACACTACAAGATTGTAATAAGCATATCTTAACACAGTATTAACACAAATCCTTTCATTACACAATGATGAACTAACAAGATCAGAATGATTTTTAACTGGCACGATTTGAGAAAAGTAACTTTTAATGTCAAAATCTACTTTTAGAAACATTGGCAAGAACTAATTATAATCCTTAACTTTTACTATTGCACAGATGCAAAGTTTCAATTCAACAAGCCGAAATACAGCAGAAAGCTTACGTTCATGTTCACTCATCTGTCTATTGACCATTTGCTCTGTCCAAGGGAAGAACTATTGAAGGGGTCTTACAATATGGGTATTTCAATTAATCTTCTTTTAAGGTATCCTCTTAGTAATTAAATGCGCTGTAGTAGCTAATAAAAAATTGTTATTGTATAATTGAGATTCATGTTTAATGAAAAGTTGGTTTTCCCCCGTATTTCCGCACAAGAGTATAAACACAATTGATTATTCAGCTGTCCTCATAGAAAATTCTATTGAAGAATAATGTTCTACAATAATAACCAACCCTAAATTGAATGTTCAACTAAATAACGGTAAAATCCCCTTTTCGAAATGCTCTAAATTATGCAACTACCTTTTTTGGTTGATAAAAGGTTATTTCTTTTTGTTTCTACTATTTGTAAAAACTATAATATTGCCCAGCCTGTATATATTTAATATCACAGACCCATTTTTCACAAACAGATAGTCATTTCTCATCCACCCTATAATTTCATAGTATTGGTGCCATATTAATGTTTGCTATTACTGGTTATGACACTTTAATCACTAATGGTTAAGCACAAAATAACACATTTCATATAACACAAGGCATACTCTTCCACAGCATTCTAGCCAAGGCTTTTACATAACACTTAGATTAAATATACATTTTACAAGGATTTTTCCTTATATAATCAAAGCATTTCACAAAGAGATTAGAAGCAAAACTGAGAAATTGCTATCATATGACAAATCTATGTCAGATATTTGTGTCACTTGCAGAGGTGTTTGTGAAAATAGCATATATAGGACACCAGATGGCAAACTATATGTAAGTCTCTTAACTGACAATATCCAGCTTGATCTTCAAAAATTATGATTATGTCAACCTAAATAGACCGATGCATATTAACAAAAGCATATTATAAAGCTTACTACACCTACAGAATATAACTTATTCATTCATAACAATCTCACTCTTTACTTATTTTATATTTGAAAAGTTTTTAATTAGATATGGCTTAAAAAGATGATAATTTATGTACATAACCTGCACAAAATACAAAACTTTTTGTCAAACAGATTGTTAAATGCTTTGTGGTTATTTCTGGAAATTATTATTATTATCGTTTATTTATAAGGCGCCACAAGGTGTCCACAGCGCCGTACAAAATACAACAAAACACAGTACAGGCATACAGGGTAGGGATGGACAGCATAGTATATATTAAATACAATATGACTATAAAGATATCACAGAAAAACAATAAAGTGAAGCAAGCACAGAACGCAAGGCAAAATGCGAGGTGTCAAGCTTGGAGGTTGAGAGGGAGCCACCAGGTGGGGATTGGGTAAAAGGGTAGCAGAGGGGGACAAGAGGGTAAAAAGTGAGGAGGGAGTGGTGGAGGAAGGAACAACACTAGGATGGAGGGCCCTGCTTGTGCGAGCTAACACACTATGTGGGAGGGAAGAACTTACAGAAGACATAAGGAGAGGGAAGGAAGAGGACTGCTGGTGTAAGCGGAGGAGAGTGGGAAGGAGGAGAAGGGATAGATGGAAATCTTTACCTTCCAAACTGAGTCATAATTCCTGGAGGAAAATAGGCTGTATAGCATCCTCCTGAATACTGTTCTTTACACCAGTCCTTCTCTTCATAATGCACAGGCTATGAAACAAGAAAAAAATACATTATTCATAGGCAACAACGGTGATTTTAACTAGAGACAAGTTAAACTTTAAAGTGTCAGGATGGGAGTATAAACTGGCTACACACTGGGGCTTTTTCTGCTGATAATCATGCAATCATACGATCAAACGACAGTATCAGAAGATATCTCGATGTGTACTGTCCAACAATGCTGCAGAATCATCTGAAACAGCACCAGATCGTTTAATTGGATTTGTGGAAGCTGCTAATTTTTGCGATCTACAATGTCCCAATATCTGTAGAAAACTTCAGTGTGTACTGATACACGATCTTCACTGCAACAATTTCCATTTATATTTCTGCATAGGGCCACCTTGTTGGCGACCATATCATTACAGCAAAGAGTAATGAGTAACAGTTTGAAAAAAAGGTCCACAGAAAACTAGAGAGCAGTGTGTACAGACGGCAATTTGGGACTATAAACGTTACTAAATATTTGAAAAGATGTTGGATCATACCTAAAAACTTCAATGTGTTACCTGCTTAACTTAGGACCTCTGATTCTACAAACTGAATACAAACTAATCCAATTCTCTTCAGATCAAGCTACTGACTACTATTTACACAATCTTACAGCAGTCAAAGTTCAGAGATACAACACCCAATCCATAATACACTTGTCCAATTTTACAGGAAACCGCAGACATGCGTCTGCTGAAACAATCGGCTGAAAGGATTCTGTCACCGTACACACTCTACCCATCTTCACCAGACCCCAGTCATTCACGCAAAGGCTGCTCTGCATGGGCCTGATCCAGACCTATGCTCGAGTGCGTTTTTACGACGGACATAATCGTAAAAACAGCCATATATACTTCTTGCGCATGCGCGGGGCAGAGGTTACGCTCATGTTACATTTCAAAATTCTGAGAGTATGAGCCTTGATCGTAACACCTTCGTAAATACGGTCGAGGGGGCATGCCTGCCATACGAAACCAGTAAATACGCACCGATGGCGGGGTGAGGCATTTAAATCGTACAGTATGAGCGTGCTTAGCGTAGTAACTACGCATTGAGCTTACGGATGACCGCGGTTACGATCAGAAATGTTAGGGTAGGTTTGCTGGGTGTAAGAAGGCAAAACTAAGTACAACCAAGGGGAGTGCCGAGGGGAGTGCATCGTAGATACGCTACGCACACGAGCGTTTAATGAGCGTAGGTCAGGATCAGGCCCCATGACATCAGAATCAGAAAAAATTGAATAAGGCAGTTGTGGGAGGGGACACATTTGTAAATTAGACCAAGGATTGGCAGTCAGAGCAGCGGATTTTTAAACAGGTTTAAAAATCATTTTACTTAACAGGCAACCAGGATTGGATCGTGTGAGTGTATGTTGGGCAAATTGGATAAGTATGTACCCAGATTTACATTAACTTGCTTGTGTTTTCATTTTATCCACTTATTGGTCAGCTGTTAATAATAATTATTTATGTATAGCCTTAACAGAACTTAAAATTTTTTTGATACAACACAGAGCCTGTGTTGAATTCCGACATTTTTTCACTACCACTTCACTATGCTTTCACTGCTAAGCGCCAGTGTAAAATAAAGCTCAGCGTAGTGCATGGGAACAACTAAAGTACTGTTTAAGAGAATATATTGTGTGTGGCGAAAGAGAAGAGAAGTTATTAGAAGGCAGTATGGTGGCTCAGCGAGTAGCACTTGTGTCTCACAGCGCTGAGGTCATAATAAGTTTGATTTCCAGACAAGTCCTTATCTGTGTGGAGTTTGCATGTTCTTCCCGTGTCTACGTGGGTTTCCTCCAGGTGCTCCTGTTTCCCTCCACATGGCCAAAAACATGCTAGCAGGTTAACTGGTTGCTAACAAAATGAACCCTAGTCTGTGTGTGGTAGGCAGTGTGGCTCCATTGGGGGGAGTGATAAATGTTATCTGGAGGGTGGTGGGTTCAGGGGAAGTTGGAGGGAGGGTGGTTGGAAAAAGCAGACTAGATGGGCCAAGTGGTTCATATCTGCCGTCACAGTCTATGATTCCATAAGTAAATTAAGTGCATTGGGCTAAATCCAGACCTACAGACTAGTTACGTTAGGACACGTAGCGTATTTACTATGCACTCCCCTAGCTCGTACATACTTTGGCCGTGTTGCGCTGCCCAAACCCTACATTAACTTTTCCTAGAATAAATACTGACATACATAATGGATTTATGTACGTGACGGCCAAACCCAGCCCATACTGTCCAATTTAAACGCCTCCCTCCGCCTCCAAAGCGTAATTCCGGGTGTCGTATTGATGCCCCCGCCCGTTTGTAGTTACGCTGATGGTACGTACGTTAGGAGTTACATGGCATAACATCTGCCGCACGCATGCGCCGTAAATACAAATAGTTGAAATTACGTAATGGGCTAGCGGAAATACGCTAGCGTTCTTAGCTTAGGATCTGGTCCATTATTTTAAACAGTTGGGCCCATGAAGGAACCAAAATGTAGGACCTTTGCATATTGTTATAGTTAAGCATGTTGTATCTCTGAACAGGATTATATGCAATCAATATCGAATATATAATTAGGCTTTAAAAGGAAGTTCAAGGACATCACAAATATATTGAAATCATCAATCAAGCAGCTAAAATCCTCACTTGTCATTTGAGAAACCTGGATTATATGACAGACAGTTTTCATTTATCCTTGCAACTGAAACAGTAATAGGACACAGCACAGACCATGTCCCAGCACAACCAGAAGGCTTCGTCACATCAGAAAGGATTAAGTGGATCCATCTTCTCCGATGGAAGAAACTTTGACAACCTTTGTTTTAAAGTTTCTTGGTTACAATAATTGCTTACATGTAATGCGTCTTCGGTCCCCATGACTTTGGCATAGTATTCACATATCTTTTTCTTTCTGTTGAGTAAACATTGGCAAAAACTGAAATGTACGTAACTTATATACTAACATCTGATACTGATTGCATTATTTTTATTAAAAAGATTAAATAAAAATATTAACTCTTAGGGACAGATTTACTAAGCTGCAGGTTTGGAAAAGTGGAGATGTTGCCCATAGCAACCAGATTCTAGCTCTCACTTTCCTATTACATACTAGAGAATGTCAACTAGAATCTGATTGGTTGCTATGGGCAACATCTCCACTTTTCCAAACCTGCAGCTTAGTAAATCTGTCCCTAAGAGTTAATATTTTTATTTAATCTTTTTAATAAAAATAATGCAATTTTCCAAACCCGCAGCTTAGTAATTCTGGCCCTAATGTGAAATATTGTATACTCTTTAGTATAGAAACAGGCAGAAATTGTTATACATGGTGGACTATGGACTGAGGGCCGTATGCGAGTGTATTAAGGAAGCAAACATATGCACATACGTGGGAAGGCAACACTCCCACTTTCTCTAAACTACGCACATACGGAATTCAACGCCCCTCCGTACGTATGTCACTAGGTCCGATTTACAAATCGGTGCGTAACGGACTTCCGTGTCTAAATCCAACGTAGATTGCGTTAAAAAAGTTACTATGCATGCGCAGTTCAACCGTGCCTAACAAATAGACACGTAAAAGGTAGCAAAATCGGTTCTGTGAACCCGGCCCTGAATCCTTAAAATGCATGTAAAAAACTGCCAACAAAGATCTTACATCCTGAAAGTTATTTATTACTGTTCAAAAATAATAGAATATATAATAATATTAGTATATAATAATTTATCTTAAAATAAGTTTTGTTGTAAAAGATAAAATGCTGTTGGCAGGGCCACTGCTAGATCTTCCCAGCCACACTTCACAGCTTACTTGTATTGCTTCAAAAGGCATAGGGGAGAAACTGAGCCGCAGCTACTGCATAGTACATTATAACACTGGAACCGCAGCTTAGGTGATCCCCTCCAGCAGTCAAGTCTCTGACAGCTGACTGGCCATAGGCAGCTGCTTAAACCTGCCTAGTGGTACCAGGCTTGGCTGTTGGTGGATGCTGGAGAGCCACAGGTTACCTATGCCTGTTCTATGTACTAATAATTAAATACTTTGCAGGACATTGTTTTGCAATACAAAGACTTATCAAATGTCACACATACATCTTTCTACAAAATACCTTTCTTCCTTGCTCAGACTTGCCAATAAAGTTGCTTTCCTGCAGAGAATGAATCTATGGGACAGATGGAATGCATTAATTTATTATAATTATTATTAAAAACATTTATTCACAAAAAGAAAACTATTTCTATATGCAAACAACAAAATATTAACAACATACAGGGCCTCAACGGATAATAGTGCACAGACCAAACTAAGCCCTCTCAAGCTCTGGATAAGCCCCTATGTGTCGGTAACATGGGATGTGTCGCACCCTTCAGTACATGAATGTAAGGATTTCTTTTTAATTTTTACTACCGAACCATGGGCCGTGTTCACACTTAAGTGTAGAATCTACCTGGGTATTTTTACGATCAGTTACACTGTGCATGCCCAGAACTCAAATATACGCACGGAAAACCTGGCCAACTGATTCACATACACAGACGTCAGACTTAGGACTGATGCATACATTGGCACAAAACGTGTTCCGCATGCGTTTCTAGAGGGACAAGACTCAATGCACATGGGCTACTAATGTACAAACTGCGTGTGCCAACAGAGTTACGACTGATTCACAAGTAGGAATGCCTTGTGTAAACTAATATACGCACGGGAAACGTTAAGGTAGCCCTCAACCACTCGTAAGTTGAAGAACCTTGTTTGCTGTGAGGCCATGCATCTTCTCTTACTTAGTTGAGCCCACACCTGATGTGTGTTTATTATCAATAGATGTGTGTTTTTAAATGAGACAAATAAAGGCTCGTTTATTTAATCCTATGCTGATTTTACATTTTGTGCAAGTCTAACATTATAAAGGTGCCATTATATGTTTAGAGTTTGTGAAGGTTTTTTTTTTTTAATCTTCTGTTAATTTTGTGAACAAACACCATTACATTTACTTATAAATGTTTATTTTTTAAATGTTTAATTAAAGTCTCTCTATATCTTATTTCTAAATTCATACAGTATGCATTTATGTGTATTGTAAATTTTGGCATGATTATTCTTATTTCAAGTTGTATTTGATCACAGGGGCTATCAAAACCACCAAATAATTAAACTGTGACAAAAGCATCCAAATCAGTGGTGGTATGGGGATGTCCGAAACAGACTTTCGGCTGTCACTATTTAAAAAATAGCGCTATAAAAAAAAAAAAAAAATTATGAATGGGTAAACATGGCGATTGCCATAAATTTTAAAAAAAAATCATTTAAATCACTTATTAGGAAATGCTACTGCAGACCTGTCACACTACCGTAGACCTGCCGCACAGATGAGCAGCGCTCTATGGGGAGTTTTAGGGTTAGGCTGCAGGGAGGGGAATCCTAGGGTTAGGCTGTGGGTAGAGGAGTCTTAGGGTCAGGTTGTGGGAAGGAGAGGGTTAGTGTATTGGAAAGGGAGGGTTAGGGTAAGGAATAGGGTAGGATAAACACTACGTTCTTCGGTGGATCAATTGCTTCTCCTCCTCTAGGTAGAAGCAATCGATTTGGGAGCCACTTCGCAAATGCATGGTATGAAACAGCCCTTTCAAAAAAAGGGCCACTGTCCTACACCCGTGGTATGGACATTTAGAAAAGGTAATATGGAAACGTAGAAAATAATAGAAGTGAGTAGGAATCAGGGGGAGAAGTGACAGTACAGTATACCACTGTGTAACGGTGTCATTAAACTGCAGAACTCTCAGTATATGTCAGTAAATATATGTTGTTTGCTATGTTCAAGGATTTCTGCTAACAGTATGCGCAAAATCACAAAAACAGAAGAATTCATGTGGATCATGTGAATTCAATGCGTCCTACAGTGCCTGATGGATGTTGTGTGATAAAATCTGGTAAATTTTGCTTTCAATTTCAGATTACATAAATATATATACATAAATAAATCTAATCAATCTAAACTAATCTATCTTTCTCTGTGAGTGCTCTCATTGTTCAGTGGTTCAAGCAAACATTGTTATCCATAAATGTGTTTAGAATACTAATTATGAGGTAGTCAAACCTAATAAAGTTAGGATTTGTGAAGGTCATTAAATAAATGTCTGTTTAATTAGTGAAGCAAACAAAAGCTATACCAAAATTATTACTTCTTCTTACCCTATAAGAGCAGGTGCAGATCCATCCGGCTTAGTGTCATCCAATGTGAATCCAATAGGTGTATCCTCTTCTTCAATCATCATACATCCACAGAAACCTTAATGAACATAAGGAGAGGTAGAAGACGTTAGCATATAGGTGAGCACATTGTAGCTGTAAGGAGAGAGGATAATTGTCTCTCTCTCTCAATCTGCAACTATTGTACGTGGGTCAGACCTGGACATAAGGAGAAGCTGTAGAGAGAAAGGCTGTCCTACACTGTCTACAACCCCCACTCTTTCATGTTTCCTTGTATCTCTTCAACACCATACTCTCTCCCTCTATGTGTTTTCAACCTCCTTTCTCCCTCCATATTAATGTCTTCAACCCAAACCATCCTTCCCTTTGTCTAACCCCCATTCTGTTTCCCCTGTGTGTTTCCAATCACAATTCTCTTTCCATTTTCTCTCTAGCCCTGTTTGCTTCCAATTCCCAACTGCTTTCCCCTGTGTCTCTTAAACACCCACTCTCTATTACCACTAAATCCCACTCTCTCTCTCTCTGTGTCTCCCCCTCCCACATTTGTTTCCTTCCAACCCCTACTCTCCCAGCCCCCGTTTCTCCTGTTGCGAGTCCCCGCTGCGATGTTACACATTGCAAAATACGGACAGCCGAAAGTGTCTTTTTAGCTGTCCCTATTTGAATGTGTAACAACGCAGAATTTTTTTTTAATGAACGGGTGAGTATGTGATTCACATATTCACCCATTCATTTTCGGAAAACAGCGCCGCCACCGGACCACACCACCGGAGAGGTGAGTAACCCTCTCCAGGGACTTAGGGTTAGGCTTAGGCCGCTGTAGGGGGTACTTAGGGTTAGGGAGTGTGGGGGGTTATCTGTCGATTGATTGCTATGCCTCATCAAGGCATAAACAGTTGATATCACAGCCAGTTTGGAACTGGCTGGGAGCGAACTGGCTGGGTCCCCGTAGCGAACAGGTATAGGGCTGTTCGCTACAGGCACCCACACCTGTTTCTACTTCACTTTTCTTTTCATTCCATGTCTTCAGTGTCCTTGTGGTTGTGCAGCAGGATGGTGTCTTCATCTGCAGCCTACATTCTTTATCTTCTATGAGCAGCACAATACTGATGTGGCCTGAGGTCACATGTCACACAAGTATTGCATTGCTACCAGCAGCTAAAGAATGCAGGCAGCAGATACTGAGAGTTTAGTGCCAGTCAGCACATGGGAGTTGCTGGGTGAGAGACGGTACTACACTGACAGCATAGCCTCTTTCTCTGCAACTACAGTGTGTTCTGTTCTACTGATTCTGGGGCCACATTTGCTAGGCTGCGGGTTTGTAAAAGTGGAGATGTTCAACCAATCAGTTTCTAGCTCTCACTTTCTTTTTATATACTAGAGAATGTCGGCTAAAATCTGATTGGTTACTATGGGCAACATCTCCACTTTTCCAAACCCACAACTTAGTAAATCTGGCCCCTGGACGAGGAGAGGAAAGGAGAGGAGAGAGAAGCTAGGCTATGCTGTCAACACTATTTTGTGAAAGAAGAGAACAAATAAATAACAGTGATCAGAATAACAAATGTCATTTAATTAGCAGTAATAAATATGGCTTGCGTAAGTCACTTAATGTTAACAAGACTGGATACAGCCCATGAGGTCTAGTAAGGAAGTCTAAGATAAAAATCAGGGCCTGATACCGAGTTGGGGCAAAAACAAGAAAAGGTGAAAATAGGATGTAAACAAACCATGCTGCAATGTGAATGAAGAAAATATTTGTTTGGCATGCAAGAAAAATTATTTTTGCTTATATCTCAAAAACACTAAAAGTATTTTCATTTTAATCTTTAAAATAAAAAAAGATATTTCTGAAATTTTTAAATTTAGATTTTAAAATTTTTTAAATCAGTGCAAGGAAATGTCACATAATGTATAAACTGTGCTTCTGATTACGACGTTTAACTTTACATCCCCTGCATGTCAACATGGTTTTACTGTTGCACCATACACTAAATTAAGACATTCCTCAGATAGATCTAGCATGTTACAGTTACATATTCCTTATATAGTATTTACCCTGTTTTCTCCAGAAGGCTTCCTTATAATACATCATGCACTTGATGACAGATCCCATTGGAAGACGTTGAATAAGCTGGTTTCTGATTGATGGCAAGTCTGGAGTAAAGTGTATCTTTGTAGTGAGTATTGGTGGTATAGCACTGATTACATACTTGCTCTGAAAAAACAAGCGCAATTTATTTTATATTAAGTTGAACATTAGGGTGGACACAAAAAACAAGACCCTTTGACCAGAGATTATAATGTATGCGTTTAGTTATAACAACACAAATAACAAAACAAAATGACAGCAAATAGTGACCCGAGTCTCCATACATATAAACCTGAATTACGGTCTAAAAAGCTTCCATTAGTACGCATTATTATTATTCCATTATTTAGACAATAGGTCTAAATAATGGAAAGCAGAAAATGAAAATTGTTAAACCCAAAAAGGAGATTAAACATTATTGGTAACAGAATGTACACATCAACGGATTAAATTAGTTGGTGCAGTCCAGGGTCATAATTAGGGGTGTGTGTGAGAGGGGCAGACCACCAGTGTGCAAATCTTAAGGGGGCAACTTTTAGTTAATGTTTAATGTTCATTTGGTTACTAGTCAGGGCATAGGGGGTGCTAGTTCTTATTTGCCCCAGGTGCTAAAATTTCTAACTATGGTTCTGGTGCAGGTAAAATAAACCAAAACATTTTCTTTTGTACTGTATATTTTGTTGAGTATATTTTGAAGCTGCCATATCAATGGATAACTGTGCAATGTAAAGGGTGCAAATTCATTGATTTCTTTAATCTTTTTATAAATTGTAATGGAAGCTAAGTCATATGGATTACATTTACATGCAGGTTTCATCAACATTACTTTACAATACTACTGATTTATAAGATATCAATTATAATATACTTTAAACACATGTTAAGCTAACCTGATAGATTTCGTGGTTAAAGGTCTCCACGATGACAACATCACCTGACTGATCGAGCTTCACCACTGGACTCTGTAACTTCACTCGATCTTTAAGGCGCTCCATTATTTTTTCACTGATCTGCCCAGATCCTCCAACAAACTTTCTCTCCTGTGAGAAAAGAACACGAAATTAAACAATATTCCTTCCAGAAAATAGATTTATAAAAATAAACATAGGCCCAGACCTGCATTTAAGGTCACATGTGTAAGTACCCGGTCCTGTCCTTTGTATGCTGGCGCAGGAGGCCTGTTATGCACGGAATGCAGCATGATCAATGCTGCATTATGTGCAGCAATGGCCTCTGACAGCAGGGTGTGAGCACCTGCCATGAGTACCTGTTGTACACACAATGGGGTAGATCTAGACCCAAGTGCTTGTTACGTTTCATCACGTAGTGTGTTTTCTAGGCACTCCCCTCGCTAGTACGTACCTTGGCCGTTTTATGCTTGCAAAACCCTACCCTATCTTTTCAAAGTGTAACTACTGACGTATGTAAAGGCTTCACGTACGTAAGTGCCTAAGCACACCCATATTGTACGATTTAAATACCTCACCCAGTCTCTGAAGCGTAATTACAGGTGTCGTATGGCTGGCACGCCCCCTGGTTCGTAGTTACGCTGTTGATATGTGGCTGGTACGTATGTTCAGAGCAGCTAGCGTAAAATCACTCGCATACGTAGTTCTGGGTCTGGCACAATGGGAGGGGGGACCCCTGCTAATCTTACAGTAAGGGCTAATGTAAGGTCCAGACTTCATTAAGTCTGGGTGTGCATGCGCATGTACTATAGGATTGCATGCACGGATGTTCATTCCATACAAATTAATTTCCTTGCCTACAATCAGATTTATTTCTAGAGAAGTCCCATACAAAGTAAACTGCCAAAGATTAGTAAACATGGCTGTAACCAGCGGTTTACAGGATGGCACTTGCCTGGGTCCCAGTTTGAGGGGTAGGGGCCATAATCTAATAGTTTTATTTAAAGATTGGGGTGAAGGTTGTTAGGGCAAGTCATGTCCTGGAATTTGGCAGGGTACATATTGTCGAAACAGAATTAAAACATTACTAAAAAGAAAAATAATAAACAAAATCTCTGCATAGCTAGTGAACAAAGGACCGCAAAACTGCGGGAAAATGTGAACGCGGACGAACGCAAATATATGCGCGTGCTGTGACGCACGATCACGCTTTCGGACTTTATTACATTCAAAATATACCTATTAATACACACATTATTAAACAAACTTTTACACAGGACTTGTTCATATTTAATGTATAAATGCGTTCCTATTTAGTAAAACTGTGCTTTATCTCTGCAGATGGAATAATCGAGGAATAACCATAGAACAGCGAATGAATGCAATATTTATATCATGTTTATAGTCTCAGGGTAGATAAAATCATAACCCATATTGTTAGCTTAGTTGCTATGAGACCGCATGTTGCGGCAGATTATGCGCATTGCTAGGTTAGAGTAACAAATGTGTATGAACGTATGATATGCTGATGACCCTGAAAGACAATGGAAGACCCCAGGACCAATGACGGGCTAGGGATCAAAGAAGGATTGAGATTTCTCCAATCAAGCGAACTTTCGGCGAACCCCTTTAATCATGGGACATAAAAGGACATTTTTATGGACGCTGGCTCTCACTCTCCTTGAGAAGGCTTCTGGATTGAACGTCTTGCCTGCTAGTTGGTCGCGCTGCTGTTGTATCGTTGAAGCTGTACCTTACTGTTAACCTGTTCCCTGACGCACATGGTACTTTTGGGGTACACGGACTCAACAATATACAGCCTCATCTATGGGGTATTAAATCTCTCTTGCAGACAGGAATTTGCCAGAAGTACACGGATTCTTGTTTATGTTAGTCAGCGGGTATAATCAACTGAAGTAGTCCTCATGTGGGTCATCTTAACTTTGAGGTTACCTTTTCCTTTGCAGCATCAGGGGGCCTACAATCTTGAATACCCACATACTGTAAAGCTGCATATACAAAGTGGTTTGCAGCATCTGCAGTATGTTAAGCATGAACAGTGCCAATATGCTTGCTCTCATAAGCAAAGTCCTTTCAACAGACAGTTCTCATTCATCTTGTATGTGTTTTTATGCACAATTTGCATTATTTGTAAGACAAGGGGGGGGGGGTAATGGAGTGTAGGCTTGTAAAACTAGCATTACTTAGGAAGGATTTCTTGCAGTTTGTAAAGCACAGTATTTAATGAGCCACAATTTGCCAAAAATTAAAAAAATCAATGAACAATCTGCTGAGAATCTGGAGTTTTACAAACAAGACTTCAGACATCACACTTTAGTTTTTTTTTCCTGTTGCAATGAATATACACAAAACTAGACTGCAATTCTTCCTTTAAAAGTTAAATATAGCTGTATATCACAATATTAAACACACAGCCACTCACGAAACCAATGATTTTCTGTCCTTGTGATATATTCCAATTAGAGCACACTATTAGATTCCCCCTAACTCTTGGTTGCTGCAGGCTACTTGATGAGCCAGATTTGCTAAGGGGCAAGTTTTGCAGCGATAATAAAATCGCCAGCCATTGCCAAAGTTTTCTGATAAATCACTGACTTTACTCAAGGACGCATTGTGCTGGCGATTTATCAATGACAGCAATATGTGGCAATTTTTGAGGTCTTAAATCGCCTTGATTTCGCTTTAATTTCAGCGATTTCTCTTCATAAATCACTGTACGCTGTTTCTATATAAAAAATTTGAAATACATGCATTTACACAAAAAAATGCTATTAACCCTTAGCATGCATATAGTACTAGAAGGCACAGCATGCCCATGTGTTGAAGGGCATGTGTGCCTTTTAGTACCATAAGTGGCAGCAAGTGTTAATGACATGCTATTGTATACATAATGTGCCAGCATAAACCAGGGTTGCCAACTTTTCAGAGGCTGGCACAGGGGCAGGGCTTATGGACACAATTTAAGCAAATAACTTAGTTAAACCCCACCCCCTTTCCAGCACTACCTTAATTCATAGTGTTACGGAGGATGGGTTAAGACTTATGACGAAAATCGCATGATAAAGTCCTGCCCATTCCTAGTAACACTAGGGATTACTATTATGAGAGGCCCCCTGGCACTCAAGCGGACAATTTGGGATATCCTGGTTTAAACGCGTTGCCCGATAAATTGGTATAATTAATGTGTTATTAATTTTTTTAACATATTGGGCTGGATCGAGACTTAAGTAAGTGCTTGAAATTAGTTACACCGGGGCTAAACCATGGTGATTGCAGGGGAGTCATATTTCATCTGAAAACAGTATTAGGAGTTGAGAGGTGATGTTTCCTATCCCAAGTCTAAATAACAGTGTGATAGTAAAGCTGGTCAGTATCTGTGAGCAGTAAGCAATTCAAAGATCTATTCCTGCATGCAAAGAATACAATTAACTTGACTCCCCCTGCAACCAAGATGGTTTAGCCCAGGAGAAACTAATTTCAAGCACATACTTAAGTCTAGATCCAGCCCATTGTACCGTTACAATAATATACATAATGGGATCTAGCGTAAAATCACTCACGTACGTTGTTCTGGATCTACCCCAATGCCCCATGATAAAATAACATACATAATGTGCCCCGATTTTGTAAAGTCACTATTTTTAGTAAATGCGGCCCCAGGAATAATTGTCTTTTATGAGCATTAGCCTGGGTGTATGAATCCTTCTTGGCCCTGTCTAAAGTATTATCTGCCAATACAGCTTCTACATGTCATTAATCTGCTGATTTTTCCCAACGTGGTAAAAACAGCTTAATATTTCAAATGCAGACAGAGCACCTTATCACCTACTTTATGTCAGCATAAAACAATCATTAATTTTCATACAAAGGTTAATAACTTATCACTACCAATGTGCCTGCCAGATTCTATTTTTCTATTACAGCACATTCTCTGGAATCCATTTATGCCACAGTAAATGACTGTAATGTGCCCAAAGTTATTATAAGTGTAACTCCAACTATAAAGAGAACCTCAATCAATACACCAATCATAAACGTGTAATTTATACTTATATTATATTACAGTTTAGTAAAAAATAGAAGTCTGCAACAGTAAATGACTACACTTGTGGCCTACTACAGGTAATTGCCTTAAGCAGAGTGGAAGTCAGCTTTGAACTTGTATAACTGTATGACAGGATCAAACACAGCATAGGATCAATTAAACACCACATAATATATAAAAACTCAGCAAACATCTTCAGGAATATTATATTGATTTACATCAGTCTTCGCTTTTGAGGAATATAAAAAAAAAGCTATTTTACATTCTGCAGACCTCTTAAAATATTTAATATGGTAGCTAGAAAATAGTGAATTTTATGGAATTTGCCAAATCCCCCTTGCCTTGTGCACCGGTCATATATATTAATTTATAAACTGATTTTGTAGCTGCCTCCATTTTGGAGATATATATATTTAGATTATTGTATAGGGCAATGCGAATGCAATAGAAATCTGATTTAAATGGAAAAATTATGCATTTTCTCTCAAGTGACTAAAGTAAAATTGATTTAAGTATTTGTCTTCATCTGGACAACTAATCAAGTATTGATGAGAAAGCTGTACAAAGTTTAATGGGATTGCATCTCTTTTTAAACTATGCAACACTGTAAATTATTGACAAAAGATCACAAGGCCAGTTGGTTGTGAAAGTTGAAAACATTCATGTAAAGATAAGACATTACCCTTCACTTTTTGTAGCATGAGTTTATATTTTTACTACCTCCCTGTGTTTTTCTGCCCAGTCATTATGGTAATGTGCACACTAATCATCACTATCACTTCTCATGTAAAGATAGCTTAGTACAGAAAAATTAAACTTGTTCGGAGATCATCACAGAAAAAACATGTGTAATGCCTTACAAATCAATAATCTGTTTCTAGTCACATTCAATTCACAGTGACTGTGAAGGGTTAAATCTAAGCAAAAAGTCCACATCACATACTATTATAGTTGATTGCTATTTAAAAGGTTATGCTTTGTTGAGTTTTCTACTGTAAAACCTGAAATGACAAATTAATTAACTGATTTTTACAGACTGAGAATAAAATTATAATTAACATTTCTAGTAAATGCCTCTTTGTAATGTATGTTATGTTACAGTTACAAGCTATTGGAACTAGTTGATGCTACAAAATTTTATTCATACACAACCAGAGCCAAACTGGTCCAAATTTTTCACTTGCAAGGAGCAGAATTTTTTTTTCTTGAGTGTGCCCTTTATGCTAGTCCATTGGATCATAATGGTCACCGCAGGATGCATCCATCATCCCAGGTGGGGAGGGGGTGTATGGTAATTGTACAGTAATAACCTTGTTAAACCCTTACATAAACTCATACTTCCACATCATCCTTATTTTCCGTGGGGGTAATCCTAATATCTGAAATCCCTTCTTTGCAAGGGGAGTGGCCTCCCACTGCACATACAGAAGTTAGGATCCGATGGAAATCCCGCATCAAATATGTTCTAACTGCAGCATCAACAGAGTTCAGGATCCAGTCCTTAGCGTTTCTGCCAATACTGTATTGCCTACAGGTATCTTTAGTGAAAACTCGACCTTTAGTTAAGTACGGTAGATTGATTCTATCTTCATGGGTTTTTTTTTTATTATGATGAGAATTCTAGTCTTTATTGGGTTGGACATCAACACTGTACCTATTGCACAAAATTACAATATTTTTTTCATGAGAACAAATCCAGTAGCATGATATATAAATGCGAGCAGTCATTGCTATCAGAGATACATCATGTAAATGAATAGTTTTTTGCTTATGGCAAGTGTTCAAATGTTTCCAAAGATTGCTTAATATAACAATTATATTTCAAAATACTGCTAGCTGCTCCATTCACTTTAGTCAACAACCAGCCTAAAGTATTGCCTGATCTACCTCTTCCTACTTATTAAAAAATTGTTGCATCATCTTGCTGATTTTGCCATTTGTGCTCATTCTTTGATAATCCAGGGCTGATAGAGAGTTGCAATTAATGTAACTGCGATTGGCAGTTAAAAACAAATAAAAGTAAAATGGACACAGTTGTGACTGTCATACTTTTTTTTTTTTTTTTTTTTAGAAGGCCTATCCCACTCTGTTGTGTTCGTGGGCTTTGTTGCCAACATTAGCACTTGAGATATTGATTGGGAAGCGGATTGGTTTGTAACACCCCAATACGGGGGCTATTTCAGTACATTGTGGGTGCAAGGGAGGAATGGTGAAAGTGGCATGCGGGTGGTTGCTTAGCAACGACCAGCTGATTGAGGACGCTTGCGGCAGCCCGGAAAGTTCGGTTAAGGCAGTTGGGGAGTCAGTTGGTTGCGGAGGGAGGAAGTGGATGGTCATGCAGGAGTGTTTGCTGGCTTCTAGTGAAGGCTGAGGAGAGGGGGATCCGGAGATACAGCGAGCGGCAGAGGTCCAGAGAGAGTTAAAGTTGCGGCGACTGAGGAGCAGGTGTAAATAAACAGACGGAGGGAGCTGGGGCAGTGAGCAGATGGGGAGCTGTCATATTGGAAGAGCAGGTGTAAAGAAGCAGACCGAGGGAGCTGTGACAGTGAGCGGATGGAGAGCTGAACCAAGGAGACACAGGTGTGATGGTCCCAATAGTAAACTGCTCTGTTAAAGGGCGATACAAAAGTTGATTATACAGTGACTAGAGCAGATAGTGAGCCCCTGCTAAAGTGCAGATAAAAGGCTGCAGTTAACGTGAAAAGTACTGTTTTAAGCTGCTATTAAAGTGACAAGTACTGTTATAAGCAATGTAAAAGTAAGAAGGGCAAAGCAAAGCTGCTTTTAAAGTGACAAGTGCTAATATTAAAAACTGCTGTTGAAGTGACCAGCGCAGATCGCCAGCCGCTGTGTGGATATAGAGCCGCTGTGTTAAAGTGACTAGTGTGGATATAAGGCTTCTGTTAAAGTGCTAAGTGCAAAACGCAAGATGCTGTGTTAAAGTGACAAGTATTGCTATAAAGCCGCTGTGTAACGTGACGAATGCAGCTAAAGTGATAAATGCTCCTGTGCTGATGAAGGATTGCTTGGAAGTAACTGCTTACAGACCTAAGACCGTGGTGCAGGGTTTTAAAGTGCTGAAAGCTGAGTATTAAATAAAATGCTTAGGGAAGTGTAAAGCATCACTTTGTGCAGCGTTTGGGGTTATAGTGAGGAGTGGAGAAAATAAAACTAAAAGAACAGTTGTGTAAATTGAGCACTTACGAGAAAGAATGGCTGATTAAGCCAGTGTTGGTCATAGAAAGTAAAGGGTGAAACGTTTAGATTGGATTGGACATTACAGAAACATTTAATAGAACATTTTAATAGTCTTTAGTCAGAAGTGGGTAAAGCTTATGTGACCTAAAAAAATATATAAATATTTTGAAATAGTGACTTTTCCTCATTTAGAAATGTTAAACTGTTACAGAGTCTATGATGTTATGTTTGTCTTAGGAATCTAAATGTAAATTGTAGAACAAAGGGGAGAGAAACTTATCTTATTTATCTGTTACAATATAAACTGGTGGAGTTGGAGGTATGGTTATTGGAGTAAAATTGTCTCACTACTTACTATGGATTGTAATGTTTCATTGTTTTCCATTGTAATTTGCTTAGAAGCTTTAAGAGAAAGAAAATGATCTTCTCTGTAAACTGGAATTAATTGTAAAAGCCTTATCTGTGATTGTGGTTGAATCAAACTGAATTTATTATATGATAAGAAAAGAAAGGGAAAAGAGATATTAAAATTTACAGTAAAAGCAAAGAAATATTTAATTACTAAATTGTTGTCGGTCTCATTTTCTGACAGGTCAATCGCCAGCACACTTTTAGTATTTCAATTGTATTCCTTAGTAAAACAATAACTTGGTACCGAGGTATTTTAGTACATTACAGGTTGATTTCCCATTTATGGCATTCAAAACGCAACATTGTTGGGGGGGCGTGACCTGACCGGCAATGGTGTATTACTGAGGCTCCGGGCTATTTATCTGCAAATAATATCCGCTTGGGACTTCAATCCCTCCTGACTTCTGCATTTACCAGTCCTGGAGAAGTAACTGCGGGAGTATGCGGAGCTGGCCCAGTTTAGTGTAGGCGGCGGGGAGCTCCGGTAGCTGGGATCTCCCTGAGAGGTCTGCGAAGACTGACGCTGGCAGTGTCTGCTGGGAGCCTTACTACACAGCGTAACCTTGTCTGGATCAGGTGGGGAACACTTTGAGTGAAGTTCTGCTTCGGCTCCTGCAGAAGATTCCTCCGATATCCACTTTTTGCTCCTCTCATGTAAAGTGCTGGCTGCCTTCTCCTGGAGGCTGTGGGCGAGTGACCTTAATCCATTAAGGAACATTGTGGAGTCTCTCTGACATTTGGAGTGTGGTGTTGGAGAGTTCTTTTTCTCCTGTAACTACCTCTCAGTTATTTCCTGCTAGAGCTTTGAAGCAGGGCGCCATCTTGCCCTTCCTCGTGTTGCAGTGATCACTCTTTTCTGATCACAGATTAACCCTCAG
The DNA here is from genome assembly GCA_011038615.1 of Limnodynastes dumerilii. NCBI lineage: Eukaryota > Metazoa > Chordata > Amphibia > Anura > Limnodynastidae > Limnodynastes > Limnodynastes dumerilii. The sequence goes on along the minus strand of WWET01001902.1, from coordinate 172,622 downwards.
GGTCGTTTTGTTTTTATCAGAGTCTTCTATTCCTCATCCCCATTCATCCTTGTGGCTCTCTATTAGCCACCCCCTTTCTCATTGGATGTTTTGAAACACTCTATAAGGTTCCTGTCTTCCTTTCCTGGATCTCCTACACTCTGTATGGGTGACTTCAACATGGCCCTTGACTCTAAACTAGACCAATGGAGAGAACTTAATGTGAGTGGTTCGTGTCGCCCCTCCCTCCTGGCCAAGACTGTGCAAGAGTTGGGGCTTCCCGATGTATCACAATTTCCCAGTTTCTCCTCCACCCATAATACTTTTTCCATGATAGATTTAGCACTGGTATTCCGCAACCATTTGTTAGCTGTTAGGGATGTACAGTATTTGTCTCATGCAGTGTCCGATCATTCCCCTATATTGGTTCAGTAAAATGTCCATCTTCCAATGGGTGAGTCCTACTGGAAATTACACCCCTTTAGGTTGTCACTCATAGGGTCTAGTGATAGTTTTGTAGAAGACTAGAATGATTTTCTTTGAACATAATAGTGGTCAGTGTTTCCAACCAATTATATGGGATACCTTCAAGGCTTTCCGGATAGGAACTCTGATCACAAAGTCTAAACAGGACTCTAGGCAGTGAGAGGTAGATTTGGGAGATCTGTGCCATAACCTGGAAGCAGCCTATATCCGTAGTCACTCGGATGGGGATAGAATATCTTGGTTAGCGGATTACTTGTTGCACAAATCCAAACATAAATTACTGCTTGCAGCCTACCTTTTATGGTCAGGCCAATCGCTGCAGAAGTTATGTGGCATATTTGTTGCAAGGAGACCCGTCTTCAACTGCTATAACTTAAATACTGGATACTGGGAACTTGCAGTCCTCAGTTCCTGCAATTGCCCAGGTTTTTCGTAGTCATTTTGAAAAAACAAAATATAAACCTCCAGGGTTCAATATCATAGAACTGATTTGGATGAGTATCTAGATACGATAACTGTGCCAACTCTGTCACTTCCTTTTAAATTCTCCCTTCACCCTAGATGAGATTTAGGCTGCAATTTCCTCATTTTCCACTTGTAAAGCA
>WWET01001902.1:121479-137276 GCA_011038615.1 Limnodynastes dumerilii | reverse complement strand
ACTACCTCCCCCCGCCCACTTACGCTAACCTGAACGTAGGGACGCTGGGGGACGTCCCCTCCAGCGTCCCTACGGCGCTGCTACGGACGCCCGATCCATGATCGGGCGTTGCGGTAGCAACGCCGGGCAACATCTGCCCGGCACATGCGCAGATCGACTTAGAAGCCGATCTTACGCTTACGCGTAGTTCAGGATCAGGCCCATCAGACCCATTCAGGATCAGGCCCATTGTAACTGTGTAAGAACTTTCTCCCTTGTTGTCTTCACCCTGTTCCTCTGAGGAATGTGAAGTTCTCTTGCAGCCTGGGAACTACTCCTACTCAAAAAAACCTTTTTAATAATCACACAGCACACACCCACACACTTACAATGAGCCTTTTGGAATCCCAGAAGTTGGAAGCCGTGGTTGTACACTACACACTACACGTGTGTGACCCAACAAAGTGTTTTGTCTCTAGTGCAAGTGACTGGCGTTGAGAAGAGACTATGGCCCGGAGCCAGACCTACGTTCCCTTTATGTTTCAACGCATAGCATATTTACGCTAGCGTATTTACTATGCACTCCCCTAGGCACTCCCCTCGCTTGTACGTACTTTTGGCTTTTTATGCTTTCCAAACCCTACCTTAGCTTTTCCAAGCGTAACTCCAGTCGTACGTAATGGCTGCACGTACTTACGCGCCTAAGCACGCCCATACTGTACGATTTAAATGGCTCACCCCGCCTCCGAAGCGTAATTACGGGTGTCGGATGGCTGGCACGCCCCTTCGTCCGTAGTTACGCTGTTGATACTAGGCTGGTACGTACGTTCAGAGTTATGTGGCGTAACATCTGCCGCGCACATGCGCAGAACATACAAAACAGCGTTTTTACGTCTCCGGCTAGCGTAAATACGCTAGCGTGTGTAGCTCTGGATCTGGCCCTATGAGTAATATTTTAAAATCCTGGTTGTCTGGTGAGCAAGAGAGAGGAGACAAATGGGTTTATAGATGCTGCTGAAGAAGCTTGGAGACAATGGTAGAGAAGCAATGGTGCAGTAATTTGAAGGAGAAATGGACGAGAATGTGACACTATTGAACTGGTTCTAAACTTTAATTCTCCCTCTTTTATGCATTTTTCCATTTTTGTGCTCAGCGAATGCACGCATATCCGATACTTATGTGTTTTCAAGTGGGCAGGACTTGGTATTACAATGTACGTGCTAAAGTAGGGTATGGGTCTCAGAAGTCTGTGTGAGGGGAGTGGCTAGCAGTGTAATAGCTCAGACATGCGTATACAGCGAGAGTAGATTCTGCACATCCTGTATTTGTTTTTATGAACACTGGTAAATCTGACTTGTTATTATTGGACTGGATCCAGGCTTACTACACGGGGGCATTTTCTGATCACTAGGATTGGAAAATTGGTAATCAGCACATGCAAAGCATGTGAAAGTAAACTATTCTCAAAGGGTCTGATCCAGACTTAAGAATGTTTTACATACGCAGGCGTACCTAAGTTACACACTACTAAGGATAATGCACTCCCCTCTTACGTATGTAATTTAGCTGACTTGCATGTCTGGAACCCTGCCTTAACATTTCCTTGTGTATCTCTGTGTGTACGTAATGCCTTGTCGTACTCAATGCTGCTTCCAGGCTCTTCTTCCTCTAAAGCCGCTCTACCTCAGCATCTCCTTTATGTCAAACCCTCCACTAGCTTCTTGTCCGCTTCAGACCTCTCTTTAAACTCCTTACCCTCACCTTTAAGGCCATATACTCATCCACTGCCCCCCACCTCTCTTCCCTCATCAACATACATACTGCCTGCCCTCTCCTTTCTGCTAACCACTGCTGACCGGCCTCCCAACTGATCACCACATCTCATACCTGTGTCCAGGATTTCTCCCAAGCTGCACCTCTGCACTGGAATGGCCTTCCTTCTTCAGTCAGACTCTCCCCCACATTGCAGGTCAATTCAAGCGCTCACTCAAAACGCACCTGTTCAGGCTAGCCTACTCCTCCTCCACTTAACATCCTCACTGCATCCTACATCTATCCCTTATTTTTCCTTCTTCCCCTTCTCCTCCGCTCACACCAGCAGTCCACTCCCCCCCCCTCTCCTTATGTCTTCTGTAAGTTCATTCCTCCCACTTAGTACGTTAGCTCACATGAGCAGGGCCCTCCATCCTAGTGTTCTTCCCTTCACCACCGCTTTTCCCCTCACTTGTCCCCCTCTGCTACCTTTTTACCCCATCCCCACCTGGTGGCTCCCTCTCAACCTCTCACTGCACCCAATCCCCTCCTCCATGATCTACCAAGCTTGACACCTTGTATTTTGCCTTGCTGTCTGTGCTTGCTTCATTTTATTGTATTTTTGTGATATTTTTATATTTCTTTTGTATTTTATTGTGTACTATGCTGTCCATTCCAACCCTGTATGTCTGTACTGTATTTTGTTGTTGTATTTTGTACTGCAGACACCTTGTGGCGCTTTATAAATAAACAATAACAATAATAAGTGCCTAACTCAGCTCAAACTGTATAATTTAAATGCCTCCCACCGCACACAATGCACATATTCGGCTTGCATAGGAATGTCACGCCCTAGCGGATGGAGTTATGTACATATTACGTATGATCAGAGTTATGATGAGTAATATCTACTGTGTGCATGCGCAGTGTGTTCCCACAGCCAGAATTATGCATGATGCATGAATAATTTGACTGTCATTGTTATGTCAGGATCATGACCAAAATGTGCAAGAGATCTAATATGAGTACATATGGATAACAAAATGACATAAGGCATAGACTGTTATTTTACTTTAGTTGCTGTCAAAGCTTCGGGGGGATGGATACAAAATGCAAAGCCTCTAAAAGAGCTATCTATGTGCAGTAAGAGTTCTGCTTAAATCTACAGGCCCTTCCTTTGAAATATTGTGACTGGTTCGAAAGAACCTGTTTATTTTCTAATAGGAAGTAGGGAATTGGTCCAAGCTTTGGCATGCTGGTGTTTTTTTCTTTTTGCCTCAGGGCTGCAGCATGTACCTTCTGTAACAGGTTACTATAGTTATTGGAAAATGGAAAAATACAAATCTGTTGCAGGAAATATTTCCGTGACAGGTGAAGTTCTGAACAAACACTTGTCTGCGGCGATCTGTTGCCTCACTGTTAGAATTGGGTGATTTTTTTCCTCCATACATTAAAACAAGCCTGAGGTTATTAACTTGGAAATACATAAAGATTTGCAGATGAGGTCTGTGACGCTGACCCTGAATAACCACTATGCTTGCTATTGTGTTGCTAATATAATTAAAGGCTTGTGATAACACAGTATGCTCTGACTTCATTCAGTGGGGTCTATATCTGGAGGAAAAAGAACTGTGATGTCTCAGTAGCTATACAATATCAGTTCATCCTCTCCACTGCGAGGTTGTCAGATATTTGATTTTTCTTATATATTTTTTTCTATACAGTATATATTCTTTATTTAGAAGGTTTGACAATGTTATAAAGAGGAAAGGAGAAACAACATAACATTTCAGTAAATATATGTGAAACAGCATAGCAAACTTAGCACAATGGTTAAAGACAACAGTTTATGTGACGTCATATATATATTGGTGACAGCCGAAAATTCCTAAAATGAGGAATGCCATTTTTGACCTTTGGTTATTGTGCTTAAACTTTCTCAAATGAAGATGAATAAAACCATTCTGAAGGAGGGGTGAACAGACTAACTTTAGAAAACAGACCAACAAACATGGGGAGGGGACATAAGAAGGGGGACGGCTAGGTCACCTGAACCAGTTTGGACTTAGTCTCTATTGTTTTATGGGGAGGGAGTTGAAAATTCATAGTTACTATCACAAGTGGGACTGGATTATGCGGGGGAGGGGGGGGGGTAGCGCTTCGGAGTAGGCTGTCCAAAATATAAATTCAAGCCAGTTAAACCAGATGGCTGTGAACTGGGATGTTAGGTCAGGAGTTAAGATCTAAACATCATCCACTGACTTGTAGTAGTTAGCGTGAGATAACCAATCACCCATAGTTGGGGGCATATACGATTTCCATTTGACTGGAAATTGAGATTTGGCCATGTTATTAAGATGTCTGAGAAGCGATTTTTTTTTTTGTAGCTGGAGGTTAACATTGGGGAAAGAGAGAGGAGCCAGATTTTCTGGGGATGCAGGCACTTTCGGACCTATGATTTTCCTAGCAATGTTAATGACCTGTTGCCAGTAGGGAGTTATATAAAGTCAGGACAACCAAATGTGGAGAAGGATACCCAAGTTCTCCCCACATCTCCAACAAGTAGTGGGAACATAGGGGGATATCCTATGAAGCAGCACTAGGACATGGTACCACCTGGTCAGGAATTTGTATAGTGTTTCTGACACTGCTACACTAGGAGAAGAAGCACGGGTGAGTCGGAAGACCTTTGACCAGTCGGCATCCATGAGAGTACCAGGTAAGTCTCTGTTCCATGAGTCTACAAAAGCTCAAATTGAAGGTGAAGCAGGTGAATTTCAAGCAGAAATTTGTAAAGTTACGAAATTAGGAAGATAGTAGCCTGGCCATATGGGTCCTATTATTTATGAGATGGATAAAGTAAAAGAGCTGTAAATATGCAAGGAAGTCTCTCCGCTGTAGAGAATATTGCTCACAGAGTTCCGAAAAATTAAGAAGGGCCCATAAGCAATGTACCACATGCTCTTTTGTGGATAAGAAAAATACCTCTCACTTTTCCTCTACAGTTACTGGTGAAGTATTTATTATTAAATCTTTTTTAAATTACAAAAATCAATTTGTCATTTATTTGGTAACATGCTGTTGTGACATACAATATGTTGGTCGAACGGTGAGGACATTGAGTACTCGCTTAATGGAGCACTGCCGCAACATATTGAAAGGTTACATCATGCATTCGGTCTCCCGTCATATTAAGAATATACATGAGGAAGCTGTTAATGTTATAACTGTCAAAGCTATGGAACAAATACCTTCCACCACCAGAAGGGGCAATCATTTTGTATCTCTATGCAGAAGAGAATCCTTCTGAATATTTCAGTTGGATACTTTAATCCATAGGGGCTCAATGAATCCATTAAACTCAATCATTTTCAAATTATGTTTTTGTGTGGATATTCTATTTTACCTCCACCCTATACTTTTCTACCATAGTCTTTTTTTCCCTCCCTATGAGAGTATAATTGTTTTAATTAAGTTTTAATCTATTTATTCAGATTTATTCTTATGTATTAAAACATTCTTGTCAGAGCCTGCGCTCCTACATTGTTTCACTTTAGTTTTACTATAATTTTTGGAGGTGGTACTTCCTCTTAGAGTAGCGTTTCTGACAATTTATTACTCTAATCTTACCTTATTTGAATTCTTTGTTGAGTTTTAGATTTTTATCATTATTTTGAATAATATTTCTGTTGGGTCCTAGGAAGCATCGGTTACTGAGTATTTATTACTCAACTATCCTGAGTGTAAGGCCTGGTTGAAAATCTTTGTTGTAGATGAATGATGTGAGTGGTAGGGCAGGAGATGTCAGGGGGGGAGCGTAGATGTCTCCAGCACTGGAGAGTGGGACCAGTTGTCGGGTGGTTGATACGTGTAATAGATGGAGCCAAGGTGTAATATGCAGTGGGAGGGGGGCCGAATAGTTTTGCAATTTCACCGATTGGCAGGCAGGACCTTATTGAGACCAGTTTAGAACCCAGGCAAGCATTATTGTTTAGTAGTAACTCTTAATGAAGGAGAGTTGCAGACCCCCCTTATCTTTGTTATGGAAGAGAGTAGTTTGAGGGCATCTGGCGCGCATCCCATTCCAAATAAAACTCCCAATGAAAATCGTGAAGTAAGACTTCGGGATGAATATCGGGAGGTTCTGAAAGAGGTATAAGATTTTAGGGAGTACAGACATTTTGATGATGTTAATTCTCCCAATCCAGGAGAAGTCCTTTAGTGACCACAAAGGAAAGTTCACATTTAAATTCTGCCAGAAGAGGTAAGGGTTACCCCAAGGTACTTCAGGTGGGAAGAATGCCACCAGAAAGGTAAGTTTGCTTGTGTTGTAGGAGCACCTAAGTTGATCCCTGGAGACACTGATTTGTTGTTTTTAACTTGGAGAGAGCTCCGTAGCAGTCAAACTCCTTCATGAGATTAAGAAGGGAAATAATGGGTTCAGTAATAGTGGCGAGAAGGTCGTCTGCACAGAGGGTCGGCTTAAATTTAGAGTCCTGCAGATTAATACCTCGAATGTCAAGATTCTGACGAATTGAGTGAGCTAGAGTCTCCATGCAAAGGACGAATATGTTAGATGCCGCAGGGTTACCTGTTCCCCGACGCCATCTTCAGCTCCCTGCGCGCCTCTTCCCTGCATGCCGTCACGTGAGCGGACGGCATGCAAATTAGCCATGTGGACCCGCTCTCCTACGCTGCCTGGTGCGGACTCCGGCGTAGCGTCCTGGTTGCATGGCAACCAGAACGCTCTCTCTCCTTCACACGCGATGCACTCTCCCTATTGGCTCGGTCACGCTACTATGCTGAAATATAGCGCCCAAATACCTCAGGAGGCTGGTTCCTATAGGGCTCTCTGATTGGCCAGCCTCCCATGTAAATAGACCTGCGCCTGCACTCATTACCCGACGGTTATAGCGTCTGCTGCCCCGTGCTTCTGTCTGTTTCTTCCTCTCTTATCTTCTCATTGCTATTCATTGCTTTCTTGAGTGCCCCATCGTTGTCCTTCCGGGTTCCTGCCTGTAAATCCATTTGTGTCATTGCCTTATCTCTCCCTGTTGTTTATCCCTATTTGTATTAACCTATTCCTCTTCTGTCTGCTTGTTAGAGTTATCCCTTAGGGGATCTCTTGCTTGTGTGAGTGACGTGTGAATCTCCTAGTTAGTCGTGTGTCTGTCCTGTGTTGTCTTTCCAGTTAGTCTGTTTAGTGTTCTTTGTTGTTTGTTCAGTACAGTCCCTTCTGTACTGCTTCACCCACTTTCCTCCTGCCTTCATCCATTCCCTCTTGGTCCCATTTCCTCCTCCGGGTTTTCTCTAAGGTGTGTATCCTGAAGAAGTCTCACCAGCTCCAGTCTATCCCCACCATCAGGGGCTCTAGCGAATACTCAGACGGACGCAGGCTCTACATATTGGTGAGTGACCCGTTTCTTCTCTATCCTTCTCTTAGGTCACCCTGGTACTTAGTCAAGGTAAAACCAGGGTACCTTAACATACATCATATAAAACAGCAATTGGTGGTATACTTCTTTTGACTGGACAAGATCAATACTAACAGGTTTTAAAAAATTTAATGAAATAAATGCCGTTCTGACAATTCATATTGGTGATGTCAAATAGGGGGAGATTTGTATTCTAAAAACCCAAAATAAGGAATAGAAATATAAGAGACTTTTTACTCTTTATTTGGTCCACTTATATTAATTATAGTATATATTAAAAGGGGGAAATAAAATTCCCCTTCACACAGACAAATAAGAATTTGCTTTAATTATACAGTCACATAACATATAAAGCAATACTTTTTTTTATAAAAGACATCAGCGTATTCTGAAGTGGAAATACTAAATATAAGTGGAAAAAATGGGAGGGGAGAAGGCCGGCAAGCAATACTCCTTATCCCTTAAACCACCAATAAAGAGAACTAAAAATAGACATAAATGTGAGAGGGGGTGGTAGATTTTATATCCACATATTCAAATACTGATCTGATAAAAAGGGAAATATTTCTACATACAAAAGCGGTTAATCATAAATTCTATTATTAAACTGGGAATACAATCAAAATAAAATAGGATAAACAAAAATGAATTGCATGATCAAAATAATATTGCAAAAGTAGACAGTAACAAAAAGAAAAATCATAATGAAAAAGATGAAGGCAATATAAAGAAAATAGACAAGGAGAGGCGTACTGAAAGGGAAGCCGTCTCTTTACCCGCTACTGTGTTCTCTCCTCCTTGCGTTCCTTTGGAAGAGGAACCTATGCAGTTAGGTTCTTTCAGACTCTCTCGTCACGAAAGGAATCGCCGTCGGACTATGGGTTTATGTCTGTACTGCGGAGGTCGTGGACATAAGGTAGACCAATGTCCCAACAAAATTCCATCGGCGGGAAACGCCTAAACCAGACGAACATGGAAGGGGTTCATCTGGGAATTCACATAATCTCTTCCCAAAATTCTCTCATTGTCCCTGCTCGTCTAGAAGTCGGAACTCATAAGCACGAATTACCGGCTTTTATTGATAGCGGAGCAGCTGGAAATTTTCTGGACTCCACTGTGGCTCTGAAGATGGGACTCGTTCTTAGGGATCTAAAAGCTCCCATTACGGCATGTGGATTGGACGGCCAGCCCTTGTCCGGAGGCCGGATCACTCAAGTTACTGAGCCTTTACCCCTCACAGTAGGAATTTGCCATTCAGAGATGCTGTAGTTTTTCTTGATCAACTGTCCATCCGCTCCACTCATTCTGGGACGTCCTTGGTTGGCACTTCACAATCCTCTTATCAATTGGACTAACGGAGAGATTACTCGCTGGAGTGAAGAATGTTCTGCATCCTGTATTACGGTACCTATCCGTAGTGCCATTCTGGAGACTCCTCAGGTACCCTCTCAGTACGCTTCTTTTTCTAAAGTCTTCTATAAAAAAATACGCTGAAGTTTTACCACCGCACAGATCTTATGATTGCACTATCGACCTCATTCCAGGGGCTAAATTGCCACGGGGTCGTCTATTTTCTTTGTCCCGCACAGAAACAGGAGCCGTGGACGAATACATTAAAGATAGTCTTGCCAAAGGCTTCCTAATCACCTGTCGGCGCGCTATTGGCGCGGGATTCTTCTTTGTATGGATCATTACGACCCTGTATCGACTATCGAGGCCTTAACAAAATCACAGTGCGCAACTCCTACCCACTTCCTCTCATCTCGGACCTTTTTGATCAGCTCAAAGGAGCCACGGTTTTCACGAAAATTGATTTAAGAGGAGCTTACAACCTAATCAGAATACGGGAAGGAGATGAGTGGAAGACTGCCTTCAATACCCACTCGGGCCATTATGAATATCTTGTGATGCCCTTTGGCCTCTGCAACGCTCCTGCCGTGTTCCAGGATCTCATTAATGACACCCTTAGGGATTTTCTGGGCAGGTTCGTTGTGGTCTACTTAGACGACATTCTTATTTATTCTTCTTCTTTGGATCTCCATAGAGACCACATAAGTCAAGTCCTGTCTCGTCTCAGAGAGAATGCTCCTTATGCGAAAATCGAAAAATGTGAGTTCGAAGTGACTGAAGTTATTTTTCTTGGATACATCATCTCTCCCAGAGGTTTTCGTATGGTTCCAGCCAAAGTCAAAGCTATATTGGACTGGGTACAGCCCTCGTATCTCAAAGCCGTGCAACGCTTCCAGGGATTTTCCAATTATTACAGACGATTTGTAAGGAACTTCTTTGTTTTGATGGCTCCCATTTCAGATTTGTGTAAACAAGGAGCAGATACCAAGAACTGGAACCGGTCAGCAATTGAAGCCTTCAAAAACCTCAAGAAAGCTTTCATCTCGGCTCCCATTCTGAGACATCCCAGACCGAAATTACCTTTTGTAGTAGAGGTCGACGCTTCTGACGTCGGAGCAGGTGCTGTTCTCTCTCAGGAGGATCCATCAGATTTTAAACTACATCCTTGTGCCTTCTTCTCAAAAAATGTTTCTAGTGCTGAAAGAAATTATGATGTATGAAACAGAGAACTTTTGGCCATTAAAATGGCTTTTGAGGAATGGAGGCACTGGCTGGAAGGAGCAACACACAAGATCACAGTCTTAACCGATCACAAGAACTTAGCTTTTATTGAATCAGCCAAGAGGCTAAATCCTAGACAGGCCAGATGGGCCCTGTCTTTTACTCGTTATCACTTTTCCATCACCTACAGACCAGGATCATTGAATAAAAAGGCGGATGCGCTTTCTCGTTCCTTCCTCCAGGAGCAGACATCATCTCCTTCTCCTCTACCCATTGTTCCACATTCTTCCATCATTACTGGTCTTACACAAGATTTGACATTTCAATTACAACGGGTACAGGAACAAGCCCCCCCCTCAGAAACCCTCCCATCTCCTCTTCGTTCCTCCTCGTCTCCGGAAACCTGTTATTATGGAATGTCACACTAACAGATCAGCAGGACATCCAGGAGTAAGAAAGACGATGGAACTCCTTTCCAGAGCTGTATGGTGGCCATCTATGCTCTCAGATATTAAAGAATTTGTCGCATCTTGTTCTACATGTGCCATCAATAAAACTCCTAGATCAGCACCCATTGGACCTCTTCTGCCATTATCCATTCCCAAACGTCCTTGGACTAACCTGTCAATGGACTTCATTACGGACCTTCCCTCATCTAATGATTGTACCACCATTTGGGTTGTCATAGATCGTTTTAGCAAAATGGCTCATTTTATACCACTAATTGGATTACCATGTGCCAAGTCCCTGCTTTGGCGAATTTGTTCATCCTCCACATTTACCGCCTTCACGGACTCCCCAATGACATTGTATCGGATCGAGGCTCTCAGTTTGTAGCATTATTCTGGAGATCTTTTTGTAAAATGCTTGGCATCAACATTAGTCTTTCATCAGGGTATCATCCCCAAAGCAACGGTCAAACTGAGCGGGTCAACCAGGTCTTGGAACAATATCTCCGCTGTTACTCCTCACGGTTACAAAATGACTGGGCCTCCAATCTCCCATGGGCAGAGTTCTCATATAACAACTCAATTCATTCGTCTACAGGTACCTCTCCTTTTTTCTGTGTTTTTGGTTATCACCCTCGGGCAGGTTCTCTTCTTCTGGATGAATCCCCTACGTGCCCTGAAATTCAGGAGACTGCCAAGACATTCAGAGCTACATGGAACAAAGTCAGATCCTCCTTGTGTCAAACAGTTCTTCGAACCAAAGTAAGGGTGGATCGCTGCAGACTCAAATGCCAATTCAAGGTCGGAGATAAAGTTTGGCTCTCAACCAAGAATTTCCGTATTCCCCAACAGTCTAGGAAATTAGGGCCACGTTTCATTGGTCCTTTTCTAATCACCCATAAAGTCAATCCTGTCGCCTTTAGACTGAAACTCCCTAATAGGCTCAAAGTTCACAATACCTTTCATTCTTCCTTACTAAAACCCTTCAAGACTTCTAAGAAATTTCCAGGGGTTTCCAACACTCAACCCCCTCCTTTGCTCATTGATGGTCAGGAAGAATTCCTGGTCGAGTCTATCCTCGACTCCAAAAATATTCATGGTCGTCTCTTCTATCTCATCCACTGGAGGGGTTATGGACCGGAAGAGAGGGAATGGGTTTCTAATAAAGATGTTCATGCACCAGGTCTTATTAAAGATTTTCACAGGAAGTTTCCTCATAAGCCTGCTCCTAGGGGCTCCTTGGCCCCTCATCAAGGGGGGGTACTGTTAGATGCCGCAGGGTTACCTGTTCCCCGACGCCATCTTCAGCTCCCTGCGCGCCTCTTCCCTGCATGCCGTCACGTGAGCGGCCTCTTCCCTGCATGCCGTCCGCTCACGTGACGTGAAATTAGCCACGTGGACCCTCTCTCCTCAGCTGCCTGGCGCGGACTCCGGCATAGCGTCCTGGTTACATGACAACCAGAACGCTCTCTCTCCCTCTCACGCGGTGCACTCTTCCTATTGGCCCGGTCATGCTACGATGCTGAATAATAGCGCCCAAATACCTCAGGATGCTGGTTCCTATATGGCTCTCTGATTGGCCAGCCTCCCATGTAAATAGACCTGCGCCTGCACTCATTTCCCGCCGGTTATGGCTTCTGCTGCCCCGTGCTTCTTTCTGTTTCTTCCTCTCTTATCTTTCATTGCTGTTCATTGCTGTCTTGAGTGCCCCATCGTTGTCCTTCCTGGTTCCTGCCTGTTAATCCATTTGTGTTATTGCCTTATCTCTCCCTATTGTTTATCCCTATTTGTATTAACCTATTCCTCTCCTGTCTGCTTGTTAGTATTATCCCTTAGGGGATCTCTTGCTTGTGTGAGTGACGTGTGAATCTCCTAGTTAGTCCCGTGTGTCTGTCCCGTGTTGTCTTTCCAGTTGGTCTGTTTGGTGTTCTTTGTTGTTTGTTCAGTACAGTCCCTTCTGTACTGCTTCACCCACTTTCCTCCTGCCTTCATCCATTTCCTCTTGGTCCCATTTCCTCTTCCGGGTTTTCTCTAAGGTGTGTATCCAGAAGAAGTCACACCAGCTCCAGTCTATCCCCACCATCAGGGGCTCTAGTGAACACTCAGACGGACGCAGGCTCTGCATACTGGTGAGTAACCCGTTTCCTCTCACTCCTTGCCTAAGGTCACCCTGGTACTCAGTCAAGGTAAAACCAGGGTACCTTAACAGAATATGAGAGAAGAAAATGGACAACCTTAACGTGTTTCGTTATCTATCTGTAAGGGGTCTGAAAGACCCCCATTTATCCTGATCTGGGCCATAGGGGATTTATACAGTGCTAAAATCTTATGTAAACAAAATGGTCCCAATCCTATATGTTACAAGACCCCTTTGATAAAGCCCCAATCCACTTTGTCAAAAGCCTTCTCCCCGTCTGTGGATAGGAGAAAGGTTTCTGGGCTATCTGAATTCACCGGTATATCAGATTAATAATTTGGTAGGGTTGTCCCAGGCCTTGCGCAAAACCAACCTGATCGCTATGATTTAACTCTGAAAGGAATTGCTGGAGGAGCCCATTAGCCACTAGCTTTGCGTAGAGTTTAAGGTGTACAATTATAAGTAAAAATGGGTCTCTAGCTAGCACAGAGGCAGTGGTCTTTACTCTCTTTGGGTATGACCGTTATATGAGCTGAGAGCGAATCTGGGGAAAATTGAGTGTTCTCTGAGATTCAGTTATAGGCTGCCAGCATCATTGGGAATAAACGGTCTTTAAACATTTTATAGTAGGAGATAGGGAAGCCATCCGTGCAAGGGCTTTTTCTGTTGGGGGATGATTTAATGGCTAGGTCTAGTTCCAGCGCTGTAAAAGGAGATTTAAGTAAGGCCACAGCTTCTTGGGAGAGTTTGGGAAACGTGCACTCAGAAAGGTAGCATTGTATAAGGTGTGCTCTCTCTAGGTTTGGGTGGTTTTGAGAGGTTTGAAGGTTTTATATGCTGAAATAATATTAGCAGGCCTTAGCTATGACAGTGTCCTTATGGTGAACCAGGCCCCTGCTGTCTTTAATTGAGGTAAAGTATGTCCGGGATATCTCTACCTGCAAGGCCCTGGCGAGTATGCGGCTGTGTTTATTACCCACTGATAATATTTGGTTTGTATCTGCATACCGCTAGTTTGGTTTGGAGATTAAGAAGGTTGCTGAGGGTCTTACAGGCTTCAGAAAGTTCAGTTAGTGTGGCTCAGGATAGAGTTTGCTTTTGTAGTGATTCTAGAGTATGAATCTTATCAAGGAGACTAGCTGGGCCTTTCTTTGTTTTTTAAGATAGGAACCCAGTTTAATACAGTGCCCTTTTAAGACACTTTTATGTACCTCCCAGAGGGAGAACCTAGAGATGTACCCTACATCATTAAATGTAGTGTAACCTACCAAGGCTTGATCCAGTTGCGTGTGGGTTACCTGATCATGAAGCACAGATTCAGTAAGATGCCATGTCCAGGCCCTCTGAGATTGCTTTTGGATTTGAATAGAGAGATAGCTCAGGGTGGATTCTGATCAGGTGATACTGCCAATACTGGCACCAAGAGGTTGTGTAAGTAAGAGTGGTCAAGGAGAAAATAGTCTAGTCTGGAGAATTGAATGTGTACATGGGAAAAGAATGTAAAGTCTGTCTGAGTGATGTAGAACTCCTTACCCTCCTTGCGTTGTGCAAAGATCTAGAAATTGCGCCTGATGTGGTGTCCACTTCAGATCTCCTCCATTTTTTTAACTTTGTGGGATTCAATTTCCTCAAAGGTCCTAGCTAGAAAAGCAGGTTGGTTAGCATTTGGTGCGTAAAGATTTACAAAAGTAAACTGTTGATCAAAAATCTTTCCCTTTACCAAAATGCCCCTCTGAGGCCAAGAGGGCTGTTTAGTGACCTTTATTGTGTGTTTATTGTGTCTGTATCACTTTAAGATGTTTTAGTGCAATGTCAGCTTACATGTTAAATGTTACAAAGTCCAGTCCTTGTTAGCCTGACTGTTTGGTCAATATTGAAAAAAATCATATTTGCCTATTAAACTTCGTGTAAAGTCTGGATACAGTTTAAGTGTTTCAGACTCTGTTTATGTGTGGGTTAGCTACTACAGAGGTAATCCAAACATAAACAGCAGAGCAAAGCTTAGTGGAGAAAGCCCAGTAAAAGGAGTGTAAAAAAATAGCATTTTATGCTACAATGTGAGGCTATTCAATGCCCAGACTGACTGCAGAAGTGCTGTGGACTGATCCAGCCTACCGTTGTAGGGCCGAGGCTCCTGGATGTGACTCTCTGTATGCTGAACATACTTGATTGAAACTGGAAGTGAAGTACAATTAATACTTTTATATTTATCTGACGTGTGTGTATTGCATTATTCCAATAATACCCATAGTGCACTCCTGAACCAATTGTAAAATAATCCACTGACAACACCCCTCCCATCCTTCAATGCCAAGGAAGTGAGAGACAAGGTAGTAAAGATACACCTCTGGATTTTGAGGTCGAGTAGTTATTATAAAAAGAGAAGTGATAGTGTGATTTTTCAAGGTTGGGGAGTTAGAGTATCTGAAGTAAGTCTCCTGTAGAAAGCCAGAATCCATTCCTTCCCAGTGGAGAGTATGAAGGAGGATGGAGCACTTCTCAGGAAGATTGAGGCCCTTTACGTTGAGTGAAAGTAGTTTAAGATCTGTATTCCAGTGGGCCATCATATGGGTGTATGGGCGGGCAGTGTATCTGCTGGGTTTGGGGGACCTATATTTGCCAAATGTGGAAGGGCTGTGGTTTGGAGGTGACCTAGGAAAGGGAGAAACATGAGGGAGAAGGGTAAGGAAAATAACTCTTAGGACTAACAGATACACAATGGTATCAGATAATTGGGCAGTATCTAGCTCCTTCCAGGAGTTATCCGGTGAGATGTAGAATCCTGGGGCTTCAGTGGGTATCAACATAAGTAAGAATGCCAAGCACCACAATTTCCACTCATAGCAAGTGGAGAAAACAGGACAGGACATAGGGGTACTAACAGGATGTGCAGCAATCGATAAACTTAAAATATAAACATGTGAGACATGTTTAAGAAAGTGTAAACAACCGATAAAAATTCGCTAGTAAGCCAAATATTTGCTTTTAATGGGTTTCATATCATTTTGCTGAACATATTTGATATTAAGTTCTTCAAACTCCATGTCTATTGTAGAGAAAACTGACAGACATTATTTATGAGAGAAAATTGGGCTGGAACCAGACCGTGTTAAGTGCATGAACCATGTTGATTTCAGGGGAGTCATATTTCATCTGTTGCAAAGAGTATTAGAGTTGAGAGGTGATGTTTCCTATCCCAAGTCTAAATAACAGTGTGATAGTAAAGCTGGTATTTTAGTTTGTTTCATTTTTTTTCCTCCAAACATTAAATTGAGCCTGTTTATTAACTTGGAAATATATAAAGAGGAATTGAAGAATTTTTAATAAATATGGGGACCAACGTGTTTCAAGTTAGAAGTACTCTTTTTAAAGGTGAAAAAGAGAACTTGTAACATGAAAAGCATCAGTCTTAGGGATGGAAGCAGGGTTCACTACCCTAGTTAACAGAACGGGTCCCTTTGTTCTGCTTATAAT
>WWET01001902.1:87523-110382 GCA_011038615.1 Limnodynastes dumerilii | reverse complement strand
GGTGGCACAGTATGTGATGAAGGGGAAGTGAGGGATAAAGGTGGCACAGTGTGTGATGAAGGGGAAGTGAGGGATAAAGGTGGCACAGTATGTGATGAAAGGGCTGCGGGGGATAAAGGTGGCACAGTATGTGATGAAGGGGAATTGAGGGATAAAGGTGGCACAGTGTGTGATGAAGGGACACAGGGGCTGATTCAGAGATACGATTTTCACGCAACTTAGGAGCGTATATTTAGGATCTTAGAAAATTCGCATAACTGCGCATGCGTAGTAATAGTGCAACGCCGTCTACGTAGAGGTTAGGAGCGTAAATTCGATAAGAGCGTACCTTTGAATCGATCGCAAGCACTTAAGATCTTAAGTGCTGCGAAAGTTTAAGATCTGAAGGATTGAAATGAAATGAAAATTTTAACAAAACCCTTTATAATCCCTAAAAATCGAAATTGTGGGAGAGGAAATCCAAATGGTCTGGAATCATAATATATGCCTGGTATTTGCATAGGTGTGTACCCGTTATTGTACAGATTTTTTTTTACCACAATTTACACTCTAATTTAAGTAACTAATCATGTACTAGTACTAGTACAGTCTACCTAATCTCTAACCATTGTTGTATAAATTGTGTCACAAACCCATTAATGCAAGTGACTTGTATTGATAGTTGATACGGTTATTAATTTACCTTCCATACTGAGTCATGATCCCTGGTGGGAAATATGCAGTGTAGCAGCCACCCGAGTACTGTTCTTCACACCAGTTCTTCTCCTCATAGTGTACTGGCTGTTAAATTGTTGAGAAAGACCCCCAAAAAAACATGTTATAACAGTATATAACATCCAAATATTGATGAAATTAATGAATTCTTCAACTAATGTGCAACTATATTTTATTTCAGGGGGAAGTGTATAGTTATATTAAGTTCAAGTTAGTGCCTGTGTTATAATAGTTTAGTAAGTAGCAAATGAAATGTTTAGTAAATTTAACACACAGACATTTATCATCTATATTTTTGATGATCAATACTATAAAATAACAGTATTTAAACCATGGCACACAACTGTATTTCTCTGATCAGCTGACCAATTAGCTGAAATGTAGCTTGAAACACACATTAGCTGGCACCTATTTTATGGAATTTCCTCTCTTGCAAAATCAGACAATCCTTTAACTTCTAAAGTAACCTCACTTAGGGATGGATCCAGAATGAGGGAAAAAAACTGACTTACATATGCTATGTACATAAGTCAGCTCTTAATATGCACAATACATATTCTTCCGCAATGGAACGCATCCACTAGATGCTGCTTTCCGTGCGGAAATTAGCTTTCACAACAGGGACAGGGCCACCTACCATGTCTAGCCCTTATGTATGATCGATCCACTATCACGCATACACAAGGTGATGCTTATGTAATAGTTAAGGTAGCCTCGGTGCTGTGGAATAGAAACTCTGTATGTTCAGCCTCCATTGCGGAGGTTACGTACGGAATTACTTTGGAAATGTGGATCCGGCCCAGTGACTTTACTAGAATAGTGTTTATCTACACAGTTATCATAAAACTTGACACCTAACCTCATGTATCAAATAGATTCATGCAGATTGTAAGCTTGCAGATAGCCTCTGACATCTTTATCTGATGTAATTGTTGCGTCACAGAATATGCTGGCACTACATAGATAAATGTTAGTGAACAAATATATTGTAGGAGTGAATGCTTTGGTAGCTGGCAGTATATAAAGGCCCATCTGTTATAGGTGTAGTTGCCAGATAAATTAAAAGGTGATTTATCATTTATTTTGCACATTTGCATTTTGTACAGCAGTTTTCAAAAGATCACTTTATAGACAAGCTCAAACACAATATTAGCAATATATATTGCCCGATTCAGAAATAGCACAACACCTGCCAATTTGGCAAACATTCCATGGTTTTCCACTGTGTATGCATGGTAAGTGATCACATGAAATTACATTGAGTTCCAACCAGAACGCATCTGGAACTGATAGCCTCTTATGACAGCCATGGCTAACTGGTGGCTCTCCAGGTGTTGTGAGATAACAATTCCCAGCTGGGACTAATAGTTTTGCAATACCTGGTGAGCCACAGGTCGCCAGGCCTGCCATATGAATTTAGAGTCAGACTGAAGGTGGAAAGGGGTGGACTAACTGAGACCATTTACAGTATGGGCAAAATTTAGCAAAAGTGGCTATACAAAATCACCCATCTGTATGTAAATATCTTGCTCCTTTCTCCTCATTAAAGGTAGCAGGTCAGACTAGTTCCTCAGTGTGTACAGTCAAAAAGTTTTTTTCTCTTTGACAATCTATTGCCCCACACTCACTGTCTACGTGAGTGGGAAAAGACCAATGTATATATCTGCCGCTAGCGGTGCCCTATTATTTGCAGGCCCAATCTGTGGTTATCATGGTGGGCTAACCCCATGGCTGCTAGAGGATAGTGCTAGTAGTAGTTAAATAAGAAGGACCCCATCATGTCCTTTTGGGGCTACAAACCTAGGCCCAGATCCACAAGTCCACCCGTCAGTAAAATTATTCAATCTCACTGTTTTGAAGGTTAAGGTCGATGAATGTAACATATGTTACGTACACTGGCTCTTACAAGAAAGGGGCTTCCTCCCCCCCATTACGAATGGAGATAGACATGGTAATGAGGGGATGGGATAAGCTCCATTACGATCAGGTATGCAGCCATAAGGTGATCGTAAAAGTTAAGAGAGCAATCTGGACACGTGAGTTTACAGATTTACTACCAAGAGTGGGGAGTGCACAAGGCATGCACTTCCTGCTACGAGGACGGCCGTAATGACATCGGGCGCCCGTAGGTCTGGATCCGGCCCCTAGTCTAGGACTAGGGGCTAGATTTACTAAGCTGTGGGAATGGAAAAGTGTAGATGTTGCCCATAGCAACTAATCAGATTCTAGCTCTCACTTTCCTATTACATACTAGAAATTGCTGCCTGGGTTGCGTGAGCACCATGCCCTGGCAGCTAATAAAGGCTCTAATGTGTTAATGGTGATTCCATTTTTTACATTTTATAACCTGACATGCAAAAATTCAACATTCAAAGTTACTACTGAACAAAAAAGCTGATATCTTACATGCAATGCCTCATCTGTGCCCATGGCTTTGGCAAAGTATTCACATATTCTTTGTTTCCTATTAATAATAATAAAAAATGTAATAGTTAAAAAAAAATAACCACAGTTTTATGAATATAAATAATACTTTATATGTTTTTAAAAAGAATTGCTATTTGTTTGGATGTTTCAGAATTTGGAAAATTGGTTGAAAGTAAAGTTGGCAAAACAACATTTTCCACTGCAAATACAGTGTGTAATAAAAACACTTGGTTAATAGCACACGGAAGCTACATACATGCCAGGTTTCTAAACTATTTAGAGAATGGTGTAAACCTCAAGGCGCTGGGATCTATAGGATGGGAAGGGCTGCCTCTGATAACTCTGCAAGTGCCACTACACCTGCAAAACAAGATACGAGTGGGGGCAAAAGGTGAGCATACTGGGCGCCAAAGGGAGGGAAGGTTGGAGGTGTGACTGCAATGAATGGGGGAAGGGAAAATATAGTGGGGACAGAAAATATAGGTTGGGTCAAAGGAGGGAGAGGTGCTGCAATCGTGCAAATAAATGTCAACCTAAATACAATAGTTTATTTGCTGAAATGATATAAAATGCATAGATGCGTGTGTACCACAGTTTAACTGGTCAAACAGGATAAAATGGTGGTTCTCCAAAAAAAGGTAACATAAAACAATAATTCTCTGAAGAAAAGTGCAATGTGTTGAAACTGTCGTTAGATATGATGTATACGTCATATGTATAAACATACATACACACACATACATACTCATATATATTTCATACAGTCTTTATGTCCCATAATACATTTCTTTATTTCTTTTTAACTGTGCTTACATTAATATATAGAGGGATAGACTCTACATGATATATTTATGAGGAGAAATATATACTCCTATTATGGGGAAGAATTTGGGTTTGTACAGCACAATTACAGTGGAAGCTTTATTATGAGTCTTATAGTTTATATGTCCTATAATAAAGCTCTTTATTCCTCTTTAATTGTACACAAATAATATTCCTCACATAATTTGGCTTTAAATAAAATAGAGAGGTCTTATGGGAAAAATATAAAGGCCATTTTTGATACAAGGGTCCCCTAAAAAATACATCCATATATGAGTGGTGCAAATATGTTTTCATTCTTTTGTGCATTGAAAGCACTTTTCTTTTCCACATAGAACTCCTATACTGCTATACATGCAAATTAGAGTTGAGCGAGGATATATCGCTTCTCTTGCAGTTCAACATGACTTTGCTTAGGTCAAATAGGTCAACCTTTGGATCAGCTCCTAAAGCACTTTACGTACCATTGATTAGAATAATTATAATATCTTGCAGTGAATTTATTACTTAGTTTGAGCAGAAAGTACACTTTTACAGCCCAAACATGGGCGTATGGCAAAAGATGTCATTAGGGCATACAAGGATCGTACATGAGTGTCACTTCTCTGACATTGCTGCCAAGTCATTCTGCCAAATGATATTGCATTTTAAGATTTATTGTTTGCTCAACTGGCTTAGTTTCAAAAAATGTAAGTTAAGAATAGGCCAGAATGCTGCAGCATCTTGGCTTCTATGTACTGTAACTCTTTTCTAGGCCCTTATAAGTTTTAGGCAACACACACCTTGTAGGAAACATTTCTCATATACAGGAGAAAAATAGGTTTTCTTTATTTGAATAAAACTGTGGTAAATAACATTTAATCGGTTACATTACATTTAATCAGTATCTAGTAAAACATTTAAATATGCTGGTATATTTAAGTAGAATCTCATAATTTAGAGATGGAAGTATTTAAATATTGAAAGAATGCAGGACCAGATCCAGAGTTAGGTACGTTAGGCCACTTACACACGCAAGGTGCATAAGTGGCCTGATTTGACTGGAGGATGCATGCTAGTAACACTAGTGAACCTAGCATCGTACGGAACTTAGTTTTGTACAATGCCAAAGAAAATATGCTGTGCTTCCCCTCCACCCACTAAGGTGGGTGGGGAGACGCATTGTAATTGTAGTGTGGGAGGGGTATCCCAAACTCGTCGTCGACCGCTGATCCGCGCGCTTTAGTTAAGGCAGGCTTATGGCAGCGTAAGTAAATTATAAGTTATAAGCAAACTATCTTAAATGTAATTGTGGCATTGTTATACTGTTCATTGATACATTATCAAAAGTTCCAACTTTTAAAACAATATAAGTAAAAACATTATAATAATTGTTCATGACTGCATTGTAATATATTTCTATGATGTTTTAGACAAGGACGATAGATCCACAATGTTTTGCATCTATTGTCTATTGATGACTATAGTTGCTTCCTTTATTCAGCACTTTTAGTGCTATGGGAAAGGGAGCACTCTCCCCGCTGTTAGAGGCACAGAGTCTCTGAATCTCTGGATCTGAAGCACAGCACGTCTGATCTCATTACATTGCATGTGTTGTGCTTCTGAAATAGAAGTTGAGAGGCTGCATGACTAAAGCATGAGCAGTGGAGCCCATCCCAGCAAAGAGTAAATACTTTTAACACTCTTAATATTTTATTTTATATCTCTATATGAGATGTCTACCACTTTATTTATAGAGTAGGGATTGGAGTTTGATTGAATAGGACCCCCCCCATTAAAAAAATAAATAAAATAAAAATACTGTTTGCATTGGAACACCCTTTTTTAAATATTGTGTATATTTTTGTACCATGTGACTATTTACCCTTGTTTTTAATATACATTATTTAACTATTACATAAATGTCTTCAATTGATGCTTTAAAAAAAAAAAAATGCTTAAAAAAAAATGTGTTTGCAAAAGGTTATATTTCTCTATGGCTGATCCAGAGTTTGAGCCTGATTCACACCTAAGAATCTACTGCTTCTGAGGTGCTTATATTTAAATAAATGACTTCTGCACATGCGGGCGGGGCAGGGACCGGTCAGATAGGTGCGGATACATGTGTATTCGGTCCTTTGAGAGTAAGAGCAAAACTAATGCAAGTGTACAACTCGGCTAAACCATTTTGAAATGCAAGGGGTGCTAAATCATTTTAATTCTTTTCCATGCAGGGAAAATATTTTACTTTTGTACATAGAACTCACACACTGCACAGCTTTATGTTTAATCTATAAATTAGAGTTGAGCTAAGAAATTTCACTTTAAATTTAATTCTGGTTTCATAATCTAAATTTGCCTCCCCTTACAGTTCATCATGGTATTGCTCAGGTCTACACTTGCACCTAAATAAAGGTGTAACATGAGCATCTCTGAATCACCCACATAGTGTTTAGCAATATATTGCTTGGAGAGCACAGCATTTGGGCCTGTGTGCTTCCCAGCTCTTCTCTGGACACTACTATTCAGCTTTAGTGCAGTCTGCAATAATCTCTAACTTTAAATTCTACCCTGTGTTATCTTCTCTGCAGCTGTGTTATATTTATGCAGGATACAGCCAGCTTGATAATAATGTCACGCAATAAGAGAGAGATTGGGGGCTCATGCTGAATTTCATCTCATTTGCTTACACACACACACCTAAATTAAGTATGCAATGTTGCACATACAGATTTTCAACATCATCAGTATACTGTATATTTTAATGCAGTTTTAAAATTCACTGGAAATTTACATTCACTGTTATGTGTGTAGACCAGTGGTTCCCAAACTGTGCGCTCTTACTGGGGTGCTGTGGAATGTTTATATTTTCTTTTTTTTTTTTTAAACATATTTTTATTGAAGCATGGAATGACATGGAAAAATACAGAATCATGCACAGTGTTACAATGACCACAGTGTGTAGTAAAAAATCAAACAAAAGATGTATACACAAAGAAGTTAGCTGTGTTACAAGGAAACAATAGTTATTAGAGATGTCATAGGAAAAACATACCATGGGAAATCAGATCATGAAGTCGCCATGAATGTCTGGTGCATTTCGCGGGAGGTTATGGACCTATACAAGTGTGATTATACCAGTAGCGGCTTGCCCATGTTTATATTTTCTATTTTATTCTATTCTATTTTTGTCTTAGGGGTGCCTTGAAAAAACTATGGAGACCCTAAGGGTGCCTCGAACTGAGAAAGTTTGGGAACCACTGGTGTAGACTATTAAATGAAAAGATAAAAAGCTGCTCAAAAATTCACATTTAAACATGCAATGACTAAAGACCAATTATCTTCATACCTCCCTCCCTCTTAGTTTTTAACATATATATATATATACCTCTCTGTGTGTCTGCAAGTGTTCACAATTATGTGAATATGACATTACTGTACAACACAATGCACTGTGCTGCCTCTATATATAGTTGCAACAAGGTACTGAGGAAGGTTCAAAACATTTTACAACCTAGCAAAAGTATAGTAACATTCATTGTGTAATACATACACTGTACCAGTACATATTAATCCTACCTCTCTTCCTTGGTGAGACTTGTAAAAGCAGCTGCTCTTCTGGATAAAATAAAGCTAACAGAAAGAAGAGATGCATTAGAACATTTTACGATTGTGTTGAAATAAAATTTACAGAGCAGTCATCTTTCAAAACCTATTTTACTTGGGCAACTGGGGGAGCAGATATTGTTAAAAGTTGCCACATTCTCTATATGTTTTAGCACATACTTGACAGATGACATTAAGAAATGAATTTGTATTGCCAGATAGCCTAATGGGGAATCTTTGCAAGTGAAAAAACGGCTGCGGTTTGGTGTTGTTTTCCCAAAATAGCAGAGATGCCTTTCCCTTGTAAGTCGCTGAACAGGTTGTCAGTAGTGGGGTTGTGTACTGATTCTGACAGCCTATATCAGTGATGGCTAACCTGTGACACTCCAGGTGTTGTGAAACTACGAATCCCAGCATGCCTTGACTGCAAAAGCATAGCAGATACCTGACAAAGCATGATGGGAAGTGTAGTTTCACAACACCTGGAGTGTCACAGGTTAGCCATCACTGGCCTATATCAACCTATGCAGCCTGTGTTAAAGACAGTGGCAGAAGCTGCATCTCTCATCAGCGTTGGTAGAAATAAATAGCCAGTTTAATCAGTACTAACAACCATTGACTGATAGTGTAAAATGGGGATGGGGGGGGGTAATTTCCCTTGCAGACAGCGAATTCACCAACATGTGTTTTAAAACCACTAATGTTTAAATACAGTGGTTTAAATAACTGATTAACTGACTCAGCAATTTTAACTTGATTTTACACCAAAGCGCACTGTTATAAATACAGCAATATTCATATTATTCACTGAGTTACTAAGGGTATTTAAGATTCTATCAGAAGATATTTGAATATATTTTTTACACTGTTGCTGACTTCCCTTCGTAGTGTTATCATTTTGCTGTTTGTATTTATAAACCCCTCTTATATAAGAGAGTTATAATGCCGCCCTACATTACAGAAGATCTTATCAACAGCTTTTCTTTACAGAATCACAGTATTCATTTTGGCAACATGTGTTTACAAAATTCTCCCTCTATATGGAAGTGTGGGTGGTTGTACAGTACTCCAGCTATATCATTATACTCTATTCATAGTGCTAAACACTGCTGACATATATCCTCTGGGGTTACTCACCTCCACTGTGAATTGTAATGATATAAGGACCACATCTATCTAATCGTATAAAGGTTTCCTATCTGAGAATGTCTCATGACACCAAGGCTGACGTATGTATCACATTCAGCTTTTTCCAGGCATCCTGAGAGTCTCTAAATGCTGACTATAGAAAAAATATATAGATACAAAATAAAAAGTTGCACCACTGGGATACCATGGTAATAGTGAGGAAATGTTTCCTTTACCTTGTGTCTAGCTCAGCTGTGAGATTCTCTTCCAAAGAAATATTTTATGCCAGGCCCTAAGATTTAAAATTGATGGTATCTATGGGCATGATTTGTGCATAATATAATTGTGATGACTTATGTAGCATTAATCATTTTACTAGGCATGACATCAGTAAGGATATACCTGGAGGTGAAATGACATCTGCAGTCAGCACATGATTAAAACTTACAAGTCATCAATGGAACGAGGCGTCTTCTTTTCAACTTCTTCATAAAGTCTGAATATAAATTATTTGGAATTTCTTTAGGAACATTTTATGGCATATAGAACGGATTTAGATTTACGTAGGACACCCTGCTTATGCATGCAAAGTGTGTAAGTGGGGTGTCTGGAGGCAAGGGCGTATGATAGGATATCTGTTAAGCTAGTCAGGGTGGGCAGGGGAGATGTTAATGATACAGTGTGGGCATGGTTTACCACTTATGCATGGATCTGTGGTTGTACAGACCGCTGATCCGCACGTCAGTGTTAGGGCTGCGTGTCTGCCCTAAAGTCCGCAAGACAGAGGGGAGTGACAGGGGATTTCACTCCCCTTTTTTGTACGGACTTTAAGCCCCCCACATGTACAGAAGGTGCGCAGGGGTCTAGATCCGATCCTAGCTGGAGGGGTGCAATTTTTACATTGTTAGGAATTACAAGCAATTTAAAATCTGCACACTCATAGATATGATATATTATAGCATATTCTTACCCCATGATAGCTGGACATGAACCATCGGGTTTAGTATCATCCAATGCAATCTCAACTGGGGTATTTTCATCATCGATAAACATAGCTCCGGAGTAATCTTTTGAGACAAATAAATATTACAGATTTTTACTAATGAAGTAATAAACATTTGCTGCTCGAAGGCTGAAATATATGATCAAATTATCCTTTATGTTTTCATTTTCATTTCAAAGAAAACAAAATAAACTTGTATTTACAGATTTCCTAATTTGTTCTATGGCTGCATAATGTTTCATAATTGAATGACATATTTTGTTACATTGATATGCATTTTAAATTGTATATATTTTATGAGAGTATTTTAATGTGTAAAATCTATTAAAATATCTTTTTTTTAAACAGGAAAAAACGATATTAACAAAACAGATGTTTGGTTTTAATAAAAATACACAAAAAGCCTGCAATGAGAAAACAAAACAAGCCTAAAGATGTATAAATAGATAAATTAACTATTTACCCATTTTTCTCCAGAAAGCTTCCTTGTAATACATCATGCACTTTATAACAGAACCCATTGGAAGTCTCTGTATTAATTGGTTTCTGATTGGTGGCAGTTCAGGTTTAAAATGGATCTTTGTAGTTAAACATGGTGGAATAGCACTGATAACGTACTTGCCCTGGAAAAAATGTAATTGCAGTATATAAATGATATTAATATTTTATGATTAACATACTTGCATACATTTCTAACCACATTAACCATATTTACAGATAACATATCAAGTTAGAATTCATTTAACGCATGCTAAAAGCCTAACTGCACATACACTGATAATACATAAAGCTTGAATTACACTCCAATGGCTAGAGCTACTAAACTGCAAAAATGGAGGTGTTGCCCATAGCAACCTATCAGATTCTAGCTCACACTTTCCTATAACATACTAGGAAAAGTCAGCTAAAACCTAATTGGTTGCTATGGGCAACATCTCCATTTTTCCTTTTCCACACTTTAGTGAATCTAGCCCCACATTTTGTCATGTATTGAAAGATGACTACCAAGAAAATGCAGGATATACATCACTTTGTACAACAATAAATATAATATGTTTTTTGAGTTTTTATTTTTATAACAAAGAGAGAGTTTTTCTTTCTTTCTCACTGCATTTTCCAATTTTAAAAGCGCTAACTGACTTCTGAGAGTTGTCCCTTAAGCTGGCCATACATTAGAGTGATTATTGGTTTTATCATTCAATTATTGGGTGTTCGTTTTTTTTATTTTCAGCCCGTCAATAGGCTAGCTGCATGGGTCAGCTGCCAAGATTAACAGGAGGCTTAGCCAATCGATCAGAGGATGACAGGAGACCTGCAAAGGCCTCCTGTCAATCTTGGTAGCACCTCCCTTTTCTGCCAGGATTCTTGGTCCCAGCAGAAGATGTGTGTGACCACAATATCAGGACCTTTCCCTAGTAGGAAATTGTTTTGCTTATCGGGCCACCTACTGCCGGGACCGATAATCCGAATAGTGTATGTCCATCTCAGAAATATTCTGTCCCTGGAAATCCAGTGTGCAGTATATCTCCAGCAATATCTGCAGTTTGTCTTTATCTACTGCACATGCGTGAATGGTCAACATATGTAAGCTGAAGAAAAGAAGACTCACACCACAGACATCTTAAGAAGATGGAATATGCAGTAGAAAGGTTTGCTGTGTATCACAGGAGAAGTGTTAACAGAATCTACTATACCAGGTATGGCTATAAAATAACGAGACTGTGATTCCACCTAGTAAACAAAGCAGTCAGAACCGGCTATAACTGCATACGTAGTGACCTTGAACATGTGGTAGTATGGGTTCGACCTTGAACATGTGGCAGAATGGGTTCCAGAAGGCACAACAGTTACCAGCATTATTATAAGGAAGTTTTGAAAAAGCTGAGAGAAAGAGTCAGAAAGAAATATCCGCAACTGTGGAAAAATGGTTTCTTTCTTCACCAGGACAATGTGCCTGCTCACACAGCACTTTCTGTGAAGCAGATTTTGACCAACAATCACATTATTACACTTTTATCTTTTCCCAAAAGTTAAATCAGTGCTTAAAGGGACACATTTTGAGTCAGTTGAAGAAAACAGCAGATACGTTGAAACAACTGACAGAAACTGATTTTCTCCATGCCTTCGACCAGTGGAAAACAAGACTACAGCGATGTATTAGTGCAAATGGGGAGTATATTGAAGGGGACAAGCATTACATTTGTAATTTCAATAAATAAAGTTATTTAGTCAGTCTCGTTATTTAATAGACATACCTCGTATTTAAATAAATATATACTATGAGAAAATCTGTATAATTTACTTACACAATAGACTTCATGGTTTAAGGTCTCCACAATTACATTTTCACCTGATTGATCAAGTCTGACCACTGGTCTCTGTAACTTTACTCGATCCTGAAGTTGTTCCATTAACTTCTCACTAATCTGGCCAGAACCTCCAATGAACTTTCTCTCCTGAAAAAAAAACAACAGGCTCCCTTTAATTCTATTATTTTGGGAAATGCTAATGTGGTACACTGTTTGACTCTATGAAAGCTGTAAAAGCCAGAATAGAAATAAATAGTATTATTAATATAGCAATACTAAAACCAATAGTAAAGTCTCCCTCACTATGGGAGATATAAAGTGAGACGCATCTGGGAGTGGGGACCTCTGGACAAAACTGTGCACCAGATTCAGAGATTGAGAGGAAAGTTACTCCTGGGCAAAACCATGTTGATTTCAGGGGGAGTCATGTTAGTTGTATTCTTTGCAGGCAGGGATATACCTTTGAATTGCTTACTGCAATAGGGCCAGATCAAGACCTAAGTGCAGTTTAAGTACGATCTCTTAGCGTATTTATGCGATCGTAAGTAACTATGCACTCCCCCGGGCACTCTCCTTGGTCGCACGTAATTTACTTGATTTACGAGTACCAAACCGTACCTTAACTTTTCCTTGCATAAGTACGGTCATACGTAGTGGATTGTCGCATGCAATGCCCTAACCTGGCCCATATTGTACAATTTATGATGACCCGCCCCTTCATATGTATTTACGAGGAAGGGAGGTGCAACGCTTAACATCTGCCGTGCTCATGCCCAGTACATACAAGAAATCAAAGTCACTCAAGCGACTAGCGCAAATACACTTTTGTACTGAACTCAGGATCTGGCCCATAGTGACCAGCTCTAATTCTGTTTGCAACAGAAGAAATATGACTCCCCTGAAATCAACATGGCTTAGCCCAGGAGTAACTTTCCTCTCTTATTTTCAATCTCTGAATCTGGTCCTGTATGCGTAAATTAGAGACCGTAAAAAAAAATGCTCTGGAGCGGGAATCTCACAAGAGACTGACAAACAACTTGTAGCACCCCTTGGTGTACAAAAAGTATATTAGTGGTGGTGCCTGACAGAGGCCTGGATGTTTGTTAATTTCAAATGGATATTTGCAAAAAAAAAAGTTTTGATATGACCTTCTCTAATTTAAATATTAACTTAGCAAGAAGCTAAATATTTTCCTCATTAAACAAAACAATTTTTTATATTAATATTTTTTCCCCAGAACTTAAACTAATACATTATATTTGTAGGCAAGTAGTAATTTCTATTTGCCTACAAATATAATTTATTAGTTTAGGTTCTTAAAGAAATCCCACAGACCTGTATAGGCTGAAGAGGTATGTAATTATGAGGAAATGTGAATGAGACATTGTTAATCACAATAATAGATATCCATGCTGAATTCTATCCATGCTCATTAAAAACAAAACCCTTGTAACGCATTTCAATAATTTATTATAATATAATGAGTATGTGCTTTTACTTTTTTCCTGGTCAGATTCTAAAGGAACTGGCTGCTCTGGACCTTCTTTCTCTTTATACCTATTTTCTTAAGGAATACTTCTCTTAATATTGAATTTTACTCCTTGCCACAAATGCACCTCAAAAGCAGTACCATAACTAGGGGTGTTAAAAAGAGACGGTTGTCCTGGGTGCAGCTGAAGTGGGGTTTCAGTAAATGTAAACATTTAACTGGTTACTAACTCAAGGTTGGGGGCTATTACAATATAATTTCATGTTTTCATTACTCAGTGAGTTGTAAATATCACTGGTTTCTAAGTAGCAGAATTAATTATTAAGGGATACTTATCAGGGGGTAATCGTTTTTCATTTTCTTTTTGTTTCATTTTATCTGTTTATTACCTCACAGCAGCAACATTTTTAAAATATGATTATTAATAAAGTTTGATAAGTTTTAAAACCTTTTTGGTAATAAATGGCCTGAAAGCAAAATCACAATTTAGAAAACCGAAATCAAACAATAATCTCTCAAATTTCATTAAAGCGATAAGTAATCTACTGGCACTATATAAACATGTTAATAAACAAAGTAAAATTTATCAGAATGGCGCTGGCGTGACCCCAAGGTCACATAAGTGTCGTTCAGTGAGCAGGTGTCTGTGAAGGAGAGAAGAGCAAGTTGAAGAAGAGAGATTAAGGGACAACAGTAAAGGTAAGTGAAAAAGAGGAAGGCTGGAGATATTCAAAAGGGAGAAGGAAAGGCTGGAGACATTCAACGGGGAGAAGGGAAGGCTGGAAAAATAAGTTAGCAGATGTGTTACCTGGCCTCCATTTTCCACTGAGAACATTCGTTGTGTGCCCCCACAAAGTTTTGTGTACCAGAGAAACCATAGAGTAGAGACATGTTGTGTTTCAGAGGTGACATTTACATTCACAAAAAGTTGAGCAAATTTTTTAGCAGACCTGTTAAAAAAACACAAAAGTATATATCTATTTAACACAATTACTTAAAATTTCTATCCACTTTTGGCCTTAGGATAATGTGCCCACTAATAATAGTTTCCAATATTAAAAATAAAAAACATTATAAACTTATAAAACTATATAGTAGAAATTTATGAAAGCATTAAAAGGGTATCCGGTTGTAATGTCAACAATCAAAATGTCGACAGGTCAAATTGTTGATAGGTCAGAATGTCGACAGTTGAGTATTATGTTAGTATTACATATATATTACATATTTTTGACATTTTTTATAAGCCGTGAACATTACATTAAGTTTAAAGATGTTACAAATAAATCTTAACATGATACTCCACTGTCGAAATTTTGACCTGTCTACATTTTGACTGTTCACATGTTATACCAGATCCATTAAAAGGCTCCCAGTTTCCTGTGCGGTTCTAATGTACCTCCCAGATTATTAAAATAGAACAACAGTGTGAAGTATTTAATTCTTTATACTGCGATATGCTTGCTGATAAATTAATACTGCCACAGCTTTACAATATATAATAATGTTTTCCCCTCTTCAGCTATAAAAGTAAGTAAAATACAATAAGCTAGTTATAAATGTGTAATCCAAGGATACTCATGTAATCACATTTGTACATTAAAACGAATAATGAAGTCATAATGCTAATTATTTGGTATATGGATATGGATTTTAGAAAATGTGTAATGTTTCCATGACCACAGAATGTGGTTTATATCTTTATATAGCCAAGCAGTATAATTGTGCATGGACCAATATATAAGACTCATACTGGCACAGCATACAGAACATTTCCAAAAAGTTTACTTTGTCCAACAAACTTTATCTATAAACTCCTTCATTGTCATTTTGTCCCATTCTTGTGCATGAGGTGCTTTCCATGGAGCATCAACTGGAATCTGAAATTCAGATAATGAGGTCATTAATTTATAAAACAAACATTTTTGACCAACACAGTATATTTTTATGACAAGAAAGTAATTATCCTGGTTTTTTAAAAGCTTGTATTTTACCAGTTATTTTGCCTGAAAAAACAAATGTTTGGCATCACAGAGACTATGAGACGAAAGCTAATTATATTCTACAACTGTTGTACTGCTGAGTAACAGTAAGGTATTTGCTACAAGAAAACTGTCAGCATTAAGTCTGGGATTCTTTCCATGTAGGGATTTCACTAGTGAGCCATTCCTGCCAGACACCTGATAATAAATAGATTCATTTTAAGTTATAACGATTTTCTTATTTCAAACAAAAGGCCAAAGATACAGTATACACTAAAACAAATAAATTCATTTGTTAGAAAAGACTCACTAAACATATAAGAACACATAGGCCCAGATTCTCACCCCCGGACGTATTGCACATACGTCCGTAATTTACAGATAATTGCTACTGCGCATGCGTAGTAACTATTTTACGTAATCTACGTATTGTTTTGTTACGTAGATTGCGTATATGCGGTCTTAAAGACCGCATATACACAATCTACGTAACAAAACGATAATTTGATTACGTAAAATAGTATGTGCAATAAGTCCGGGGGTGTGAATCCGGGCCAAAATGTTTTTTCATATCTTCACACAGCCTATGTGTCTTGACTGTGAGGTCCCAAAGAAGAGGGGTTTATTGAAATAAGCTCAGAAAGGATGGGTCAGGAGTGGGGCTTATTTTATGATAGCAAAAGTGCCCGCCGTTGCCTGGGTTTAAATCTTCAAGTTATTAACTTATCAATGAGTTGAACATAACGGTCAACATTTTAAAAATAATTAGCAGCTTGACAATATGTATATTTTGTTAATAATAGAAACATAGAAAGTGATAGCAGATAAGAGCCACATGGCCCACCTAGTCTGCCCATTTGTTTATTCAAAACTATACTGACCCTATTTACCCTCAATTTAGTTTACAATTTAGGATACCCTTATATTTATCCCAAGCATGTTTAAATTGTTCAACTGTATTGGCCTCAACCACCTCAGATGGGAGAATATTCCACTTATCTACCACCCTCCAGTTTATATCCATGCCCTCGTGTTCTATTGCACCTTTTCTTTTGAAAAATGGTACCCTCCTCTAGCTGGTCACAAGCCTTGATGTATTTGAAAGCTGCTATCATGTCCCCCTCTCCCTTCTCTGCTCCAAGCTATACATGTTTAGTTCCTCTTGCCTTTCTTGGTATGATTTGTTACAAAGGCCATGTACCATTTTAGTTGCTCTTCTTTGCACGGTCTCTAATGTATTTATGTCTTTCTGGAGATATGGCCTCCAGAACTGAACACAGTATTCTAGGTGAGGGCGTACCAATGATTTATAAAGGGGCATCACTACTTCTCTCTTTCTGCTACTAATTCCTCTCCCTATGCAACCAAGCATCTGACTTGCCTTTCTCATTGCTTTGTTACATTGCTTGGCTACCTTTAAGTCACTGGAAATAATGACTCCTAGATCCCTTTCCTCCTTGGTAGATTCTAATGTAATGCCATTAAGGAAATATCGAGCCTTTGGGTTTTTGTGCCCCAAGTGCATGATTTTGCATTTTTTGGCATTAAACTGCAGTTGCCCACCTCTTGACCATTCCTCCAGTCTACCTAGATCATCCCTAGATAATGTCATTTAATGTCATACAAAATAATCTCTGCCCCTTTCTGGTCAAACTCCGCCCCCACAATTGACCTAATTTGTTCAAACCAAACCCTCTTTTCCATAAGCCCTGCCAATTTTGTGGCCCACAAATCTGGACAGTCACTCCTAATTTGGGATGTGATGTCATCCAAATCCATCCAGTGGAAGGCCAAGAACAGGCTCCCTGGGTCAAAGTTCTGCTCAGAGTACACCAACGGGAGGTCCGACTGGTTCCTAACCCCCCTAAAACCCAGTCAGAATCCAAATAAACCACATTGCACTGGTTTTGTCCCAGTCAGTGCAGGGGTACTTTCCCTGTTTTTTTTCTTCTCCAAACATGTAATATTTGATATTCAGCCTTTACCAAACTGCATCTCTTGATTTTGCCTAAAATATCTCCCTTTTCAACCCCTCTCCTCTGACTAAGATCTGCATTACTCATCTACACTCATTAGTTTCTCCCATTCCCAGTTACAGGATATTTCTCATAGAATTGTAGAATTTACTCCCCCCCCCAAAAAAAATTCTCCCATTTTCAAAATCTTTATTTTGCGTAACACCCCTTTATACAGTTTACTCCAAATTAAAATTTCTGCATATTAAAACAAACTTTGTTATGATCAGGCATTATGTGGCCCTTAAATTCATACATTATACACCTACATTCCCATAAATGGGTGTAGGTCCCTGCTTAGAACGGCCCTATTTCGATAGGGCTGTTTCCTCCCAGCCAGTTTCGAACTGGCTGGGATTTCGATTGCATATGCCTAAAAGTAAGGAAAAAAAAGTACCCCAAACCTTCCCCTAATTCTAACCCTAAATCTCCCCTCTCATTACCCTAAACCTAACCCTCCTTTCCTCGCAACCTGACCCTAATTCTCCCTTCCCTGCAGCCTGACCCTAACTCTTCCTCCCCTGCAGCCTGACCCTAACCTTCCCTACCCCGCACCCTGGAGAGGTTACTCACCTTTCCCTGTGGTCCGGTGGTAGTGGCGGCGGAGGGATATCAGTGGCGTTGGTATTTCCGAATGAGAATGGGTGAAGTATGCCAATCGGTATACTCACCCATTCTGAAATTTTTTTTTTGAACTGGGGAGTATTGAAATAGGGACATCCAAAAAGGAAATTTCGGAAATCAGCAGTTCTAACCAGGGACTGCAACTGCTCATAGATTATGGCTTGGAAGAAGGGCCTTATTATCTCTGATTGTCTGTTAATAGTCAGGTTTTATTACTAATTATAAAGATCTTTGGATTATGCTGGGTCAATACACAGATATGAACTGCAAATATATTCATAAAAACAGTAATAATATATACCTCTTTTCCCCATTCATCAATCGTCCTCCAAAGATTGTTATAATCCAAAATCACCAAAGGGTTCCATGCAGGAGGGAACGCTCCATGAAATGCATATGTTTTTCCCTGGAAAAGAAAGATTGATGGAACAGACGTTATGATAATTATAAGATAGTGAGACTCATATAATGTACAGTATTTGCACTAGTAACAGATCTCACATTGCAATTCAGGCCTTGTACTACAGCGTTCTTTCCCAAAAGTATGATTCATGGTTTAAGGGGAAAAAAATGTTTATGTGATGAAAGCTTAACAATATTCTCATCTTTAGGAAAAGATGGGTTTAAAGGTTTCCTTGAGCAGAAATGGAGAGTAAGGAGTGGCCCCATTACTAAATCCCATTTCAGGTCTTCTGAACACCTATAATAATTAGCAATCTGCAAGCTGTGTATAAAATAAATTGTGACCACAACCAATGGCAACCCAGGAGAGTCCAGGTGGGCCTCAGACAGCCAAGCAAAGGCAGTGGAGAAGCAGGATTAAGCTGGCCCCATACTAACTAAGACGATAAATCTATTTTAATTGTTTAGCTTGATCCGATTTGACAGAAAGAACAATGCAAAACACTCTGCCCTGATATACTATAAAGCTGGTTACACATTGGAGATAATCTAACGATTATCGTGCCCATCACACAGTGATAGTCAGATAAGACCTTATTCACACTTACTTAAGAAGCTTCAGCTTCATAAGTGTGGGGAAATAGGAAATGAGCTACTATACATGCGTAGTAGCTCCTTTACGCAATCTACATACCATTTAGGTACACAGATTAAATACGTGCGGTTTCTAAAGACTGCAGGTACATTAGGAAATTGAAAGAGTCGTGCCATGGCAGCCTCAGGGAGTATTTAAGAAGAGTCGGAGGGGGGTGGTATGGTAAGAATCTGGGGAAGACGGGGTAGGGGAAACCCACGATAACTCTTAAGGTTCTTAGAAAAATGGGGAGGCGGCAGGGGGGAGGAAGCTTTAAGATAGGTTAGGATACGTGCTTATATATACATGCTTATCCGAACCTTCTTAAAGCTTTCCTAAGTGTGAATTTGGTCCCAAGTTCTGACATCTGACCTGTTTGTACTGTCCTATGATGCCTCAGTATTCTCTGAAACTGCATCACACTGTGAACTGCACAATACATTTAAGGCTTATGGCAGTGTAACTGGGTGCAGGCCCCCGCTTACAACAGCCCTATTTCGATAGGGCCGTTTCCTCCCAGACAGTTTCGAACTGGCTGGGATTTCGATTGCATATGCCTCGATGAAGATAGGGAAAAAAAAAAAAGTACCCCAATCCTTCCCCTAATTCTAACCCTAACCCTCCCATGTAATTACCCTAAACCTAACCCTCCCTTCCCCCACATCCTGACCCTACCCCCCCTTCCTGACAGCCTGAATCTAACCCACCATCTCCCACAGCCTGACCCTGACCCTAACCTTCCATCTCTTGCAGCCTGACCCTAACCCTCCCTTCTCCGCACCCTGGAGAGGTCACTCACCTTTCCCTGCGGTCCTGCGGCAGCGGCGGAGGGATATCGGCGGTGGTGGTATTTCCGAATCAGAATGGGTGAGTATGCCAATCGGCATACTCTCCCATTCTAGAAAAAAAATTCTAAACTAGGGAGTATTCAAAATAAGGACATCTGAAAAGTCTTCTAACTGGAGACTGACAACGGTGTAACTGACACTCCCTTCATCCTTGCGGACTGACAGACCTCTGTGTGTGCAATAAACACATGAAGGTCTGAATCCAGCCTGGTGTTCTGATGATCCAGAGGGAGTCAGTCCTATGTGAACTTATAAAATATTTTTATTATCCCCTGTGCTACGCTTGTCATAGGACAATACAAGAAAGGAGGATTTTGGGAATTACTAGAGGCAATAAAGACGGCATATGCTTATTATTCAAAACTAGACAGGTGAAAGTCTTTGATATTATTAGCAATTGCTGCAAGTCTGTAAAATAAGTGCTGAATGGGTTTTAGACTGGTGCTGTGCCATCTCCAAACCTCTACTATAACCCACATGTAATACATGGGTCTGGAGATAGCACACCATATAAAGTACATGTGGGGTGTATTAGGGGTCTTGGAATGGCATATACTATAAAATATGTGAGGTATATTAGGGGGTCTTGGAATGGCACATTATTAACAGTACATGTGGAGTATATTATGGGATATATTTTGGGTCTGGGATTGGCACATACTATAATGGGGTATATTAAGGGTCTGCGAATGGAATATTATATACTATATAGTGTGCCATTCCCAAAACCTGCTATAAACCACATATATTATAGTATGTGCCATAATTTGACCCCTAATATATCAGCACATGTACTTTATATAGTGGGCCATGTCCAGTCCCCTAACATACCCCACATGTATTACATGCATTGGAAGCCCCCCCCCCCCACCTTCAAAATCCTGCTTTTAATTTTTGCTTTTTTTATTCATTATCATTGGACAGTGGGTGTCTACTAAGTGATGTCAGAGGCTATGTCATTAGCTAAGGACATCAGATAATGTGCAGCAGGTTTAAGAGGGTTTGATAGAGTCTAGAGATATCTGAAGACATTGCACCAGATTCAGATTTAAGGGTATATTCCGTATGTTAGCCTCCATTTCGGAATCTAAGGTACAAAATTTGCTATCCTCACATGAATGTGGGCAATTTCCCTGCATTTCTGCGTGCAGATTTCTGTGCCCTGGATACTACCTTAAGTATTCCACATGCATCACTCTGCGTGCAGAATACTGAAGTGTACATAAGGGCTTAGCCAAGTCCATACTACCTATGTCCACCCACCATGTGTAGCTCGTGCTCCGCACAGAACATAGTATGGTGGGGCAGTACGGTGTGATTAGTGCTTGTGCCTCACAGCACTGAGGTCATAAGTTCAATTCCCAGACTAGACCTTATCTATGTGGAGTTTGTATGTTCTCCCTGTGTCTGCATGGGTTTCTCCGGGTGCTACGTTTTCCTCCCACATACCAAAAACATACTAGTAGGTTAATTGGCTACTGACTAAAATTAACCTTAGTGTGTGTCTGGATGTATGCATGTGTTAAGGACTTTAGTATGAATGTGAATGTTCTCTGTAAAGCGCTGCAGACAATTTGTGGTGCTATATAAATAAGCGTTATTAATAATAACACAGCATCTGGCGATTGTGCTCCAAGGCAAAATAATTGGTATTGTGCATACGTAATTAATTATTGGTAACTCATGAAAGTCAGCTGGTTAGGTCTGGTTACAACCCATTCAGTTGGCCATATGTGACAAATGGCTGCTATGCAGTATTATCATGCAGCGTATGCACAAGATAATCAAAACTGACACTGATCAAATGACTAAGTCATGTCAAAAGGTTTCATATTAGGCTCTTAAAACTAAGCCAGCTTAAATCTGATACACAATGCAGGGAGGTCATATAGCAAATCAGCCAGAGGAGAAGGAGGTGGGTGTGCACTGTAGGCTACACAACGAGGCTGTTCCAAAGCTCCTTTTTTAGGTGCAAGTGTAGACCTAAGCAATATCAGAATGAACTGCAAGGGGAGGCAAATGTAACTTGTAAAAGCAGAATTAGAATTGAGAGGTAACGTTTCTTAGCTCAGGTCTAATTTTTAGGTTAAATATAAAGCTATGCAGTATGCGAGTTCTGTGTGCAAAAGAATTACATTTAGTTAGAACTCCTTACAAACTGGAATAGCCAGGATTTACACTTGCACCTGTTTTGCCCTAATTCTAAAACTTTGGATCTTCCCCCCGATGGGTATAAGGTGTATAAGAACATATTTGGGGGGTGAGTGGGAAACAACCTTTTTTAGTAGCCTTTTTATCACTAACAATTAGGTAAGTACAGAACTTTTAAATGTTCAGGTCCTTTGAAACAAATCAGGTTGCTCATAAATGTTTTCCTAAAGGGAACAGCTTAGATAAAACCATGGTAAAAAAAAACAAACTGCATTAGTTCCAGAGCCCACTACCCCTCCATTGATTACCTCCCCAAAATCTCCTGTGCAAATATCAGGATGTGCTCTATCCTGATTGCCTTTATGACTGAGACAAATGTCATATGTCTAGTTTTAATTCATGTACAGAGATCATCCTTTTTATGTGATTGAATAAAAACATAGCAGTTGTGCCCTACAGGAGAAAGATTAGTGTCAGTCAGAGATCAATGTGCAGTTCACTGACTGACTGTCTTGTCTAAGGCATAGCAGTAACTCAGTTTATTATATAGCTTTATGAGGTTTTATTGTACGTAGGAAATTTGCCAGCACAAATCTCCTGAAGTCATCGCTTCTGTAGACCAAATCCCAATGAAATAATCTATAGACTTGAACACAACAGCTATATCCATCATATCCATCATTGAACTAATCTGCTGTAAAATGTATTACAATATATATATATATA